>VBVR01000314.1:0-57260 GCA_011638315.1 Tetramorium parvispinum | reverse complement strand
AAATTAGACGACGGACAAGTTTCGGCGACTTTTCGAGGAGTGACTCCGTCAAGTGTTGACGTCAGAGGAAACCTTCCTGTCACACCACAAACACAGTTTTACATTTATGTTCGTGTTTTAACGAAACATAAATATAAAATTGTGTTAGTGGTCAAGACATTAATGTAACAAGCTCTTTTCTTTGTTATTCTTGTATCATCGCATCTGGTCTTTTTTCTAAATTACACATTAATAATAATAGTAATGGTCATTTAATAATTATGACATTCGTTAATTATTGAATTGTAATTGATGCTAATTGTTTGTGGTAAATGAAAATGCATGATGAATGCAAAATGATTATTACACCGTAAATTATGGTTTTCTGGTATAATCGGTGAAGATTAGAGCTCAAAACACAAATGAAAGAATCAATCTCTATGTCTATGTGACGTACACATATAGATATAGCTAATTAATATGGTTATAAGCTCTTGATGATATGTCAAATGCATTTCATTTGTGGTTCGCTAATTCGTTTCATATTTTGTTCACGTATGCCACGTAATTATAGATGAGAGAACAAAGAGACTCTTTCGCTCATTAAAAGCAACCCGTCAGTCTATCGGTTGCCTGTCTGTTATACGACATAAAGAATTTTACGGGGTAATTAATTAATTCTGCCTTTCATCGAGATAAAGCCTTAATTCACTTTAGATTTGGCATATTGAAAGAAATGTCCTTGTTGCAGGAATGTCAATACTAATGACAGTTTAGCTTGAAAACTATGTCATCTATAAAACCATTCTTAATTAACCCGAACTTACATAATTCTTTCTATAGTGATAGGATTTACTTTAATATCATTAATTTTATTATAGTTTCTCTATCTTAAAACATCTATTTACATAATTTACAAAATTTGAATTTGACAGAAAATAACTGACTGTATTAATATAATTACTTGCATGTTTACACTGCAATTATTTTTGCAGATTACATAAATTTAATTAAGCGTATTCTGTAGAAAATACATATTCGCGACAAGATAATGTAAAGTTATTAATTTTAAATTTGCTCCACTGTTTATTCATGCAAGATTAATTTCCGCGAGTAAGTTTGCCGTCGTGTTATTTCTCGATAATTTCCACAATTTTAAATATCATAAATTCGAGCACTATGGACGTTCGTGCGAGAAGAATAGATACTTAGAAAAAATTTATATTATTTTAAAGATGAATTTTGTAAAAAAAATGAATATCCGAATATCGTGCAAAATCTGGGGTAGCTTGTGATATTATCAAGTTTATTTCATGGCTGGTAAAGTGAATGCAAGTTACAATCAACACGATATCTCTCTTGACAATACATTGAATTGACTTGCTGATGTTTATGACACGATTCGCTGCAAACTAGGAGGATAACTTCTTGAAACGTCTTTTAGACAGCGATTCTTAGTGTGACGTCGCCAGAGGGCCGATAAGCAGGGACATTCTATTGTTCAATATCTTTGACCAGGCTACAAAGGAAAAGTACCTTTCCAATGTCGATATGACGACATTGGGTGCCGAACCTAAACCTTATCTTGGTCTCCCAAGAGACCTTATCGTATTGAAGAAACCGTCAGTATGTTTCCTTCACCCTCACCTACTCGCGCCTGAAAAAGACTGTTTCACGTTTACAGCCTGTTTGCGGTATTTAATGGATCCTAAAACGTACAAGTATCCCTTACTAGTTCGTGCACGCGTTTTACTCGCGGCTTACTCGTGTGCCTCCCCTTTTGTACATATCACTTACAAGAAATATCTGCGGGTTCGCTCACCGCTCACCTTCCGCTACCGTCGTGAAGGTTTATGGGGTTGCGGAACGGCCGCAAATAAAGAATGTCCATGTTTGAGAAGGCAAACTGTGACATTACAAAAGTTTCTTTCTTTACTCCACCTTAGCGAATGATATATGCTCTTACCGCAAGAGAGTTGCTTGCATTTAAACGACAATTCCGGGAGTAGATAAAAAATGTATGTACATGTAAGACATTCTCTGTATATTCATTCGTTCACTTATTCATTCTGATGTTATATCAGTAATGCCATTAAACATTTATAATGTACAAATTGTTTTATAATCGCAATGTTGTATTTTAATAGCATATTTCTGAAGATTAGACTCGAAAAGTCGATAATAAATAAAGGAACAGAGTCAAATATAAAGCTATTAAACATTTTTATTACACATTTTTATTGTGTACGCAATCTGCAGCATTGCAAGCAATCGCGTAAGTTATTATAATGTATTCCGAAGAAAAATAACTTTCGTCATTTGTGCGGCTGTGTCTCGCGCAAATCTACATAGCGTCATTCCAGACTGAACAACAAAGTTACGAAGTTTCCGGTTTAAAATCTTTGTTTCGCGTGAGATCGCTTGACGCAAAGACTATTTTGATCCCAATCTGTCTTAGAATGAAGGAAGACCTCGTTAAGCAAATTTTAATCGATTAGTACTTCATGTGTAAGAGTGAAACATTTGAGCTTTAATACTAAGCTTCGAGATCATTTTTACGATAATTTTATATTCCCCAAATCCAGATCTTTAAATTAATTGTCATTGAATTTATCAATTCCATAATATACATTTTACTAAATCTTATCTTTTAATAATATGCCTATTAATCTGATTTGAAACTTATAATTTAACTGAAGTGTATAATTTAATATTTATAAGAATAATAGTTATTTAAGAAATTTTTATTTTATATAACTTCATCGACCTTTCATTACAAATTTAATTAAAAGAACTTTAATTACAATATTTAAATTTAGATAATGAGATATTGACTCAGGAAGGAATACTTTGACTTAATAAATTATTAAATTTAAATTAATTAATAGTAAATTGTTTCATTAATTACAATGTAATGAGATCCTAGTTCATCAAATTAACCTTCCATATCTAATTTCATCTCTTCATATTAATAAAAAGCAATTATGTAATAAGATCAGGTGGGACTGTTTGGCAAACTGGTTAGCACGCTACAATCGCAAAATATCCATTTACCTAAATACCTTTGTTTTGTCATTGGCGTGTGTACTGATATGTATATAGGGATTGATGTATTTTTCGCATGACCCTGTGGAGAGTAAAAGGGGCTCATACTTCTTCGCGAGGGTGTCACGGCCTACGACGTATCGATCAGTCTTGGGAGCGCGGGTACCGTGAAAGTGGTACGCTCCACTTGCGCCCTGCTTTTATTACTTCACGGCCGCGAATGTAAACACGGATGCATAAGAGTTGCGTTACGCCACTCTACATTAGTACGAACTTTGACGGTAGCGACGACGTGTAAAATAATGTGATAGCTCTTCGAACAGATGAATCCGACGAACGTAATCTCCCTCTCTATCTATCTGTCTCTCTTTCTCTTCTCCCTCCGTTCCTACTCGCGCGCGCGTATTCCCTTTGCCTTTAAATGAATTACCATCACTATCTTATAAAATAAATACTCATTGTTTTTTTCAATGCATCATTGCCGTTCTATCGACATTCGCCATGCTTTATATTGTCATCCGCTCGGAGAACGAACGACCGTCCCTCCTCCGATGTATTATACATTTCCGCGCTGTCGGTGAGCGCGATGCGGCCAATATTTCCCGTGCAATAAATCAAGAGCCTCGGCAGCATGCGTTTTGCCGTGTCCGAAAGGAACAGATCTGCTCGCGATCTATCCATGAGTTCGAGGTATCGGGGATCTATAATCAGACGGCGCGAGTGGCTGATTCGAATGCACGTAGCGCGACGCGGATTCCGGGACTGCGAGTCTAAAAAAAGAATAAAATCTATGTTAAGGCTAAGGTATGGCTATAGCAAATCTCCTAATTGCTCAGTCGCAGCTTGCGACCAGCTCGCGTGTAACCAGACCGCGTGGCTCGCAAGGTTGAGCATCGGCCGGACTACCCTCGTTTCTCGCGAATGAGGCCGTTCGATCGCGTTCGGTCACACGTGTTTTATGTCTCTTGATTTATTCCCGTGCCTGATACATAAATGTATTGGGGGTCCTACGTTGTGAACGGAAAGGATACGGACTCGATGGACGTTGAAAAGGATGGCGCAGGATGAGATGGAAGCGTCGGAAAACGTATCTCGATGAACCACTTCGTGCGCCTCGTGCGTGAGAATCATCGATCTCGTTCGTGAATCACGAATCGCGAATATAGAGAGTGCCTAGAGACGAGTCGCGTAAAGTTCTGTATACCCTTATCAAGTAAATCTAGTCAAATAAATCGGTCTATAAAAGTATCTTGTACACTAAGCTACTAGGTACTAAAGCTACTTTCTTAGAATACTACTGTGTAATAAGAGCGTGATAGCGATTATTTACAGCCGGTAAAAGATATACTCTTCATTTTTGTTTCCGCCTATAGATGATATTCTTTTTCTGCATGCGTTACAGCTAAAGTGTCAATTGTTGTTTGAATTTCATTAAAAACATGTGCGCGCACGACTATCTTGGGCACACGAAAATAAAGATCGCGACTGGAGTAATGTAATTTTTACGGACGTCCGATGCGAATCCAATAGAAAATGTTTGGTCGCTCATCAAGAGAAAGCTTCGTGGAAGACAGACATCAACGATTAAACGTTTAATTATCGAAATTCGACGAATTTGGAGGTCCTTGCCACATATGGCATTAATTTAGGAAAGCATGCCTCGGAGTCTATTATAAATGCAGGTGGCGACTGGACTCATTATTAATGTAAATGCATTTTAGCCCTAATTCTGTAGAATATAATCAGTACAAATTAAATCCTAATAAGTTTGTTTTTCTATCAGATAAGCCACGCTCTTCTTAGACAGACTTAGTATTTATTAGTATATATACATATATATAGTATTCTACATTTACATATATAATTATATATATTTACAAATCATTTTTTAATTCACCTTTTAAAAAGTTACTATTGGGCTATTGAATCTCTCATACCTTTTTAAAAACTAAAGCAAAAAAAATTTTTTTATTTTAGATTTACTCACAATATATCCTTTAGAGCAATTGCTTGTATTATTTAGGAACGAACGTAATTTATCGTTAGTTTTTGCAGGAAACGAAAGTGGAGTGTAGTGCTTTCCAGTCGATGATTGCATTGCTATTATTCGATATGTGTAATGTTCACATTCACGCGTCGCTGCACTTGCCACGATGTTTGCTGGGGACTTTTAAAGCGGCAATGCCAGCTGTTCGATTGGAATCGTTTATTTAGAAGAGACTCCGGGCTGAGTGTTTGCGAGTGCGACGCTCTTCGTCGGAAAGCTATATAAAGCGTGTACTTTTATTTTAAACAAGCTATTTGATTAGTATTTTAGAATGGTCCTACAAGCGCCGATCTGCGTGAGGTTTCTCTTTTTCAGACATCTTAAGAGCTATGCCGTTCTTTCGCGATTCATTATGTACGTTTATTCACTCCATTATCGCCGTTATTACACGCAATTCCACAAACGTTCCGCTTCTTTCCGCGTGAATTTCTCTGCGTTCTCCACGTAGCACCTCGATACTACTAAATTTACTTACGTTTGCTTTATCGCTCCGTTTTCGCATTATGCAATTGCTTTGTGGAACGAGTACAATTTTGGAACAGCAAGTTGGGAAGCGGGCAAATTTGTTGGTAAAGTGATTAGTCTCCATGAAACTGGCGTCTTCCTCCGCACTCTACTTCATTGTAGAGTACATAAAATGGAGTAACAAACGTGCCGGCACTTGCTATCTCGGAGGTTGGGTACCTTCCAACCTCCCTCTAAGTACAATTTAAGCGCACAATTATAACAAATAATGAACCTTTGAAAGAATCAGCATTTAGATGGAGTATTAAGCTCTGAAAGTCCGGCTTGCCCCCCTTTAAATATCTCCGTGATGTGATTTCACCACTTACACAGACAACTCCCGTGAGAAACGGTATCGTTAGTGGATTATTAAGATTTCTTCCGGTTAGAAAATTCACAGCTTTCGCGTGCTTTTTCACTATCAAAGAGATTGAAACAGATAAAAGGAGGCGAAACAGGTGTTTACGCTGAGTGGATCGAGCTCCATCTTTCTCCGAAAATAAATATTAATCGCGTGGAGAAAGAAGATAGAGATGAGAGAGAAAGAAAAGCGAAGCGTATGCGACGTGTGCTGTATTTATTATTTCTCGCGGCTAAAAATCCCACGGATATTAAGGCGCGGTCGATATTCAAATAGGGCGTCATCGGCCGCGAAAATAACCTGTGGCGTTCTACAGAGTTGCGATCGCGTCGCGGCCAATTTCCGAAAACATGCCGAAAGGTCGGACTTGTTACGGCCAGGCGTAGAAATCAATCGCGGTTGTACGCGCCGGACGCGGGCGGCTGAAATTGAACCAGAGCCCAGTGTACCTTCCGCACAGACGGAACAGACTGGTTCCAAACGGTGCCCACGAACTATTCATTTTAACATCCTGTTCCACTATGGTTCCCTATCGTCTCCTACCGTCCGGTTGTTACGGGCAACATCGTCCGATGCTCTTGTACATCCTTAAGCCTCGCGCTCGTATCTCACCGCACTAAAGCACATTCGGTCTGACACTGTGAAATCCCAGGATTTCATAAAGCACATCACGTACAAGAGTGCGCCGTAAATATGTATTATATTAGAGGTGTCGGAGAGAAGGTGGAGGGTACGAAAAGCAGGAACGCCCTAACGACGTACACGCCCGCGCGCGAGCATTAAGCTCGCGCGCGTTCGTGCGGTCTGCGTTTCTTGCAATTAGACTGAAAAGGGATCGATTCACGAATTAACGCGATAAGACGAACACGATATAGCGCGTGGTCGCCGACCCGTTTTTAATATGTAATAACGGCTTAGGACGTCGGAGGATTATACCGGCGGCTCGTATCTAATTTCCAACGGAAAATATGATCTATTATATCGTGGACCGATAAGAACCTCGGAACGAGATTGAACTGCCTTTTACTTTTGATTATGATGATCGATAAGCAAACGGATCGAGTGGTTCGTTCACGAAATTATAATTTTATGACGTACATATAAGTGCTGTTTAATTATGAAACCGAAATTGTCGCGCTCGAAATGGTATTTATATACAGACGGATAAGTTTTTAGTTTGACCCAGATCTCGCAACATGCAGAAAGTTACGATATACGATGACCTCTCTCGACATTCCTACATATGAAATTTCTCGAATTACGCTGGCGAATTGCCAGCTTTTACTTCTTTATTAATAAAAAGGAAAAGTTCTTAATACCATATAAATATTAAGTTCTTGATTGTCCTATGCAATATTCATGATATTAATTGCCGAGGTGACTCTGTTAATTTCCCGTTTATTTCCCAAATTACATACAATATTTTGCCAGCGCAGCGTCACGCGGCGACCGTTGTATGTTGCCGAAACGATCGCACGCTTCGCATCGCCAATTACGCGACAATCTGCATAAGCGCCTGCTGCGAGGCGCGTGAGTTTCGTTTCGGCCGGTGGATTTTCGGTGATTATCGCGAAACTCAGGTACCTACCTACTTGTTAGAGAATCTAACAGATTTGCCGCGCGGGATGTTCATGGGAGCGTGCAGCTTTTCGCAATTACAACCGAGGTTGTTATCGTTGACTGCGTGGATACGTCGGCTCCGGTAAAACTGAAAGCGTAAATGCGAACCGCAGAAAGCTATTCAGACAGGAGTCAGTGACAGACGAATTTCAAGTAAAATTAAATATATAGAACTCGGATGGCGCATCACGGGATTTCGATCCTCCACCACGAAATTGATCTCATACGTGTTCTACAAAAATCCACAAAAAGCTTTCGCGTTTATTTATCCATTGAAATAGATGCGGCAATAAAAACAATAGGAGAATATTGTTAGACGATTCAAATTTCGTGACATATTTTTTTTAAAGACTATCATTGTCCGAGATATTTTTTCTCTTGGCAGCGATGCTATTCTGACAGAAAATACGGAACATTTGTAAGAAGAAATTAAAAAATTGTGTAATAAAACTTACTGCTATGTAAAAATAAAATAAATTATAGATATCTGTAATCGTATATTTTTGAGTGATATAATATTTAGTATTGCGCTCTATATATTTTTTTTATCTGTGCATCTTTCAATCATTCATAATGGATAACGGAAACGAAGCTGATCCAAATATAATACCACCAACGATAATATTCGTTGATGATAATATATGGCAAGCGTAGATCAACACGTCGATCATATTGCATGAGAAGCGTCACGTCTTTCGTTAATAAAAGCTTAACCGGGTATTCAGTTATTAAATTTTTAAGCGATTCTCATAAGAGCGCTTCATCTTGTGCCACAAATCTATGTTTATTGATCAGTGCGGAAGATATGAAAAGTAAATATGTCTGTATGTACATAAACCATACATTTGTTTAACATTTCAAATTTACTTTATGTTTTTTGTATAATTATCACGAGAACTCTACTATAAAAAAATTATACAACTGAACAATTTTTCTTGATTATTACTTTTTGATACACAGGAAATGCGAAGTAAAAAGCAGTGATAAATATATTCAAAAGTCGCACTTGATTTTTTAGCAGCATTTTATTAATAAATTATCAGTGATTATAAACAGGAACTATTAAAGAAGTTCTACAAAATTAAGGTTCCGCTATTGTTTCCAAAATAAATAAACAAAGAATCTGTTATATTTATTGTGTACATTAGTAAAACTAGATCAACTATTAATTTATAATTACGTTTGCAAGCTCCGCTATTGCTTCGCTCTAAGATTTATCTTAAACGAGAGATCGAGAAAATCTGGAATCTTGAAATGCATTTTGTATCTCATTATTAACTTAAACGAAAGAAACTTGGAATACATCGGTGTATTTCCACTTTACACAAGTCGTTGCGAATATATAGCGTCTTGTTAAAAACGGATCGATGTTATAATGATAACGTGATGCACTCTCGCATTATTAATCTCTCGAGTTGCTAACGGAAACGCTTAGGCGTGCCTTATCGCATCTCATTTACCTCGTCGAGCGGATTTCATTTTGCGCAGCTCTCGCACGATTAGTATAACTATGAAAATACAACAAAAAAAAAGAGAAATAGAAGCAGACATCGTCCTGTCGGCTTTACATCCTGTTTTGCGGACAAAGTTTGAGCGGCATGAAAATTCTTCCCCATTAAAAAAAATCCAGGAACGTGCGGTTACACGCATAGAGAAAGGGACACGGGTAGATCGGCGATACGGCAGCAATAATTTATCGACCAATTTGCCGGCATTGATATCTCGCGATTAAACGCTTCGGCGATTGCTGAACTTCTCTGCTGTCCGATCGAAATTGCAGCGCGACGAGTTTCGCGCAATATCGATGTGTTTGTATGCGGCTGTCGGCCGTCGTGTCGTCCACGGTCCGGCGAAATATCGTTTTAAAAATTCATAGCGTTATAGGCATGTGAAGTATCTACAACGCCGAAAAAGGCAGTAGCCGGCTGATAGCTGGCGTCGAGTTTAAATTTTATGTGAAAACATGCGCACAGCAGCTAAGAGGATTACAAATACTAATCTTTACTGTTCGACATGTTTAGCTTCGTGATCCATTTGTGTCGGCATACAGGACCAGAGAGACGCTACGCGATGCGATGCGATATTTCCGACAATTAAATTTTGGCAATGCACGTTTGTCGTTAATCGAATTCAATTACCTTCGTAGCGCTTCTCAATGTTAAATGCAGTGTTGACGTAACAAGCGCTGAAAAATATTTTTAGATATTACGTAAAAAAAAGTGAACAGCAGCGTGTCGAATAAATCGCATGGCACTGCAAAATAATTTTATCGCGAATAAAAAAGATTGGATATATTGATACCTTTTTCAATTTTTGTGCTAATAAATGCGACATAAATAAATTCTGCCGATCATAATGGACGGTTTTTATCGAGTGGACATAATGGAAATTCGTACAAAGTTATTTTCGTACAATAATGCATGATAAAGTGATAATTATATCGCGGCTAATGTTGTTAAAATTATCCGTGTGCAAAACGCTGCAGCACAAATGCATCATTTTATTAATGCGCGATTTATTATCATGGTAGAATTCATTAATTAATTCCAGCGTGCGGCTCCAAGATGCGGTGATTATTACGGCAGATTTATATAATACATACGCAGCGAAATTTTGTAATGCGGGTTCATATATATGTGACACTCCCCCGATACGCGATTGTGCGTATTCAATAATTCGTTAAAAGTTCATGACACATAAAATCAAATTTGTGTAATTTTACATTTCTTTTTTATTTCCATTATTATAAACGAAATTGATTTTGTCTCGACGCTTAAAATATCGTCGCCGCGTTTATTACGAGCGTAATGATAATACATCAATGTACATCCGACTTTGCGAAGAGGCATATAAATGCGCTGCGTGCTGTGCAAATGCACCCAATTCTATGCGCAAATGCTGCAAATAGCTTAAGAGAGAAGATGTATATTCCGGGGAACTTATGCTTAAGATCCATGTCTCAACATAAAGAAAGCGCGCCGCGTTATATGATGAGACAGGTTGCCGTTGAGACGGGAAAATTCGATATAAGCTGCCGCAGAGTTTACAGTATCGCGCACTCTTCGGACGCACTTTATGAAATTTACACTAACTGCATTACCGTGTCTTCTACGCCCAGCTGAATACAATTTCGCAAGAAATATAAGCTTGGGCGACGTTACACCGTATATCATTTTCGAACTAAAAAATCCTTGTTGCAAATTTATTTCTTGTTCGTACATAGAAACGCAATTTTGTACTTCTTTAATCATTTCGTGAGCATACTTCTACGGTGAGGTTTTAACGTTACGGTTCTCTAAAATTAATTTCTTCTTTAACATCTCATGTATTAATATTTTATTTCTTACGTAGACTTGCATAAATTCTGTATTTTACATTGTACTATATATTTTCGGATTTTAAGTTTTCTCATTTACAGTATTGACGCAGTTATATTTACCGGGGCTAAAGGGCGCGGGTATATCGATCGAATGCGCTGAATAAGTTTGGGACGCTTTTATATCGTGTCGCTCCGAATTCTTTCAGAATAAGTTAATTGGAAAACTTTCTATTCTTTTCTAGGTTTCGTTCTTTGTTCCTCTCTCAAGACACACAGCTTACTTGCTACGAAGATTTCCGTAATCCTGAGTCAGCATCTTTGCACTACACGTGTAAGTTAAATGGTTTCTTGTAGAGGTGATTCCGTAACGTCATCAAAAGAAGTAGTTTGCGCCAGCCAGTGCTCGATATTTTAGAGTATATATAAGTTTGCAAAAATGTTACAGCGCATTCTTTATGCATCAACGAGGTATATCCCGTGCTACTTTTTAGTCACACACTTAATATAAAGTGAGGAAACGATAGATCTCGCTAACTTGGCAAACGTGCTTAATATAAACTACTTCAAAGTTTTATCTTTTAAGCAGTGTATCGATTTTTTATGAGTTAAACTCGAAAAAAGCGTCGGAAGTGACATAAGAACGCAATAGCAGACTTGATGTAAGAAAAGTTGAGCTTCTTTCATCAGCATTAACATACGAAAGAGTTGTTTTTGCAACATTATTCATAATACATTGTAGATATTTTGTTTGATTATATAAATGCTTTATCTTTTTGATATATTGCCACGAAATTGCAAATAATTTTAATTATGTTATTTACTATTTGTAAGTAATATTTAAGTTTAAAATTTGTATATAACACATATGTATACTAATGTAATAAACGTGAGAAAATAAGATTTATGGTATCAATCTATTGCGAAAAATACTTCGGATTATTTTAAATAACCAATGCTGAATGACGATAATGCTCTTCTATTAGTAAACCTTCATCACCGCGGTAGATCGGAGATCGGTTAATTGTTATCCGGTAAATAATCCGCATATAATATTTATCGCGCAAAGTGATGGCTATTTCCCGGATAGTATCAATAAGAGCCGACAGTATCGGAGCAAACACGTACCGCAGAATCGCTCTTCTTCGTAGCCACGAATTACTTCGCGGGTGTCATTGGTATTTCTATTGGAATTTCCGACATTGGAATTTCACATGACCTTGGTGTGAAGAATGCCCCGAGAGAAGTTTGATATTCAAGGCACGTAATCATCCGAACATTCCTCTCTTCGCACCTGAATAATATGTTATTGCAACGCAAGCATATTAAAAATCCATAGCGCGTGTGCGGAATATTGAACGTACTACATATACCCGAAATATTCCTCAAATTTTAATGTCTTTTTAATATAATCCTTTTAAACTCCATACGCCGAAAGAATTGCATTTCAAAGTGTGAAATTCCTCTTCAGAGATCTCGATCTTATCATCTATTATTAAATCTCGGGATAATTGACATATTTAATGTTATGAATATGTAATGAGCAATCAGATATAGCCGAGCGACAGGGTCAAATCTCATGGCGAAATTAATCGAAGATTTGCGGATACGCGCGGCCACAGCTGGTTCGGAAAGTGCGATCGGTACAAATACGGTTTTACGAGGCGTCGCGAAGTTTTACGCCGCCGCCGTGGGCAGCGGCGGCGAGTTCCAGACGTAATCTCAGATATTGTTCTCGCGCCAGATTGGATTCGGCCGGTCGGAATTGCGGCGTTACCGCGGCGGCCGTTCGCTAAGGACGAAAGATGGGATTGTGAAATTATGAAGCGGGATTCCCTTAAAGGGGTGAAACGGGCGCGGCGACGACGACACCGTACGTGCTCGTGAAAGTTGGAGGGCGGGTTTGACTCGTCGTCGTCGACGACGACGAGAGTTACTCCCCTCGGCGCCCGCTTTCAGACCGGATAGAGTGCAGGCTCTACAGACTTGTTGATGCATATCCACTCGCGGAAGCATTTTCGCGTGCGACATTATGCAACTTTTGAAAGGTCGCGCGTATATTGCGCGCCGGGAATCGGCGCCGTAGTAATATATGCGCGCGGGATGCGTCCCGGCGTTACGTTTCTATATTTTCTCGCGTAAGTCATCGTTTCGGCGCCTTCAATCCCTCGTCCCCCCCAGGGATACAAGCCCGCAACAGTAGGTGATCACATTCGTTGTATTTTTCATCTAGCGCCTGGGAATCGAGCGTGAAAGGGCGACTTCTATACAATATGTACTCAGATGGCGATGTGTACATGGTACATGATTTTGCGTTAGGTAATTGAACGCGCAATTACAGTGCTTTTTGACGACTTTAAAGAATATTAAGTGCTACTGAGTTACCTTAATGGAGAGCATATCAAAATAATGAGGGAAATAGAAGAATGATTTAAAGAAAATATTTTCTCTACAAACAGACGCTCTGACGAGCTAAAATATACAAAAACCAACAATAACATTTAAATTTTTGTATTCTGCGCCTCGGGAGAACTGTATTGTTTTAAGGTACGAGTTAGATTTGCGAAAGAAATAGCGCGGGGAAATAAGGCACGATCGTAAGACAGACGCGCGATATGCGAGGTAGATTTACCGCATCTTATGCTCAATGGTTATCGATAGCGGTTTGAGTGGCTGCGAAACTTCGCAGCGTCGTATAAACTTTGCAACGTCGCCATTCGTGTGAATCCGAATGTGACAGTTTTGAATATAGGGTGGAAAGTTTCGCATTGTGCCGCACCGCTACTCGTTAACTCTTCATCGCCGTGGCATTTAAAGCGGCCCCTATACTGCATTATCTCGTGAAACAATCGCTACTTTGTTAGTCATCGCACCGTGGTATATTCAAAGGTGCGAAATGTGCTTCGTTAGTATACCGTCAATCATCGAGATTTTCGTATTCTATTTATCGGTTGTTTCGATAATCGATAAAACGTTTCGAAATATTATACCATGAATTACATTACCTCTTAAACTCGCATGTTCCATAAATCAAACATGATTTAACAAAAGCTAGTTGAACTTTTATTAACGTGTTTTTTTTAAAACACAAACATTTGTACACGAGTAAACACTCTATTATTTTTCACGGAGCACACAGTTAAAAGCAATGCAAAGATATTCACAATATATGTATATTATTTATTACTTATTAGTCCTGCGTTTCATTAATTCATATACTATTACAATTACAAATTGTTACCGCAAAGTTCATTATTGCTATTGTAAGCATAAGTGTAACTAGAATACGGTAATTGTGATTGCGACTAGGCATTGTTAATGTAATTTGGTATTTATTAATTGCAACCGCGACTGTTTAATAATAGTGATCCACAATTGCCTATATTATTAACGCGGTTGCATTCATCTACAACACCTATTACACGATATGTCCCTGATACACCGCATTAAACTTACGTCGATGATGCAAAACGTATATCGGAAATTACAAATATCCAACGCGTAAAATGTTTTAAAAATTAAACAATCAGGATGTATCGAATAAATGTATCGAACATACGCACAAAGCGTACGTTCCATCTAAAAAACTATTATTTATTTGTAGAATATACATATACAAATTTACTTTTAATTCCAATTATGTACTATTCATTCTCTTTACAATTTAGCTAAAGTTTCATTTCTGAACATCGTACATTTTAATGAAACCACATCATTGCATTTATTCAAAATTATCTATTCAATCATCAAATATTAACCATGTTAAATATTATTAATCACATCAAATAATATTAATTATAATAAAATATCATTAATTATAATTGGCTTTAATTGAAATTTTATTATTACTATGTAATTACCATCGAAAATGATTAGACATGACATAATTATATTATCTTTATATTCTGGAATAAGCTTCCGAGCGAATAATGATATACCCTGTACGAACTATTTGAAGGATATCGTAAAGACTTGATAAGCTCTAGACGACAAACGTGATCGATTTGTCATGGCGAATACGCAGTAATCGATTGTCATCCATAGTTCGCCGAAATAAAAAGTATCGTGCGAAATACACGAGTTTTTACGTAAGATGCACATCTGTCATTTCTCGATCTTTTTTCTAGGATGCACGCGATTCCTTGAGATCCCGGTTTCCTTTTTCCGGAAGAGTCTCAGGTGAGCTCGATCCCGGAAGCTGCGAAGGGAGAATGGGTTGCGGTTGCGGGCGGCTCGTCGATCATCGCTGTAGGTCAGTATAGTCGATCCATCTTTGTAAAGCAACCCTTGTCGATGAGGGTACTGTCACGAACTCCTGTTTATCTCCCACAGGAATACGTATCGTGAATTCCCGCGACAAGGTAAACTCGCATGTTTTTGGCGTAAATTGACAGATTGCAACGCAGACATGTCGATGATATTCTCGCGACGCGTCGCGAATCTAATTTGTCTGACTGTTCGTTGGCGAGAAAACGGATATAGGGATCCACGAAATTTTCGTTTGTTTATTCCAAATCCCGCTGCATCAGGTAATGTGAATAAATACACAAAATCTACATAAATACACATATTTTTGTTGCGTAATATTTTAGAGAGACAAATTTTGTAGATAAATAGGTATATATTATTAAGATTGGGAAGATGTATTATTTTATAATTATATAAAACGATATATAACTTTGTACTAATAATCATTATATTTATTATTAAGCTTACATTAGTTGCAGTATGTATTCTGTGCGAACAATGAGCCGGACACGTTGCGTTAGTAACGTCTCGATAACGCGTCCGAGTTTTATCGCTGCGAGTCTTTCCAGCTGTCGCGTCTCGTTTTCCAAAAAATTTGTGTCCAATAAATCTGGATTTGCAGAGCATTTCGGGTACGGGCTATCTCGCCGATACAGCACGGCGAATTTCCGGGCTAACAGGTATAACAGACCGCCATCTTGATATTGATCTTGTACCGGTTCCTTGGCATTTCCGGCTTGTTCTGTTCGCTCTACGTGATGTTAGAACTATGTTAGCTGTTCTGAATAGGAATTTGGCGCTAACTACAAGTAGTCTCACGATTACGAGTAACAGAGCGTTGCTAATGTCGTGTCTCGGGGAAAGTCTTACATATAATCAGGATGTGATACGGAACCATGGCTGTATCCTTGACGTCGACTTTGATCTTCGGTGGAAGATCGCGAAGACAACTTTGAATATATCGTCGCGAAATAAATATTTACCTCTGCAAGAAATTGCATTCAAACAATGACACGTATAATGGAGTATAAAATAAAACCCGCTTCTGATAAAAACGGGATGTTTTCGAATCCTATTTTAATTTCTTTTATTCAAGATTTTTATTTATCGAGCAATTTAAAGTTGGTTTTGAATAAAGATTTCATTAAATGCCGTCTCTATTCACATTCGGAATTGAATGTTTATTAAGAAAATCGATTGTGAGTTAATGAAAGCATCTATAATAACTAAAGAAAAATCTTGATCTTTATTTTGCATCTTATTAAAAAAATATTATCTTACTGTTAATACCTGGCTATATCGAGATTTTTTGAGGAAAATTTCCTCTTTATTAATAAATGTAATATCGCACGACGGCGTGAACCATCGCATTTAGGACAAATTTACAGGTGAAATTTTTTCGATCGCGTTTCGTTGTAGCTAGGCTAAAGTTAACGTGGCGGAACAGCCTTGGTAAGTGCCGAGAGTTCCAGTTCTTGCTCGTTTACATGCAAATTAGGTATATTTCACTCCAAGTAGATGATATCGAGCTCTACACGTTCATAGCACGCGTCTGACCCAATGTCATGACCAATACACCGAAACTTTGAAACATCCAGTGAGACAAGTCTGCAGTGCAATGATACGTGCAAAGATGCGATAATTGTCCGCATCCAGCAGTTCGTCTTAAAGACATACATTTTTCTTGTATCATCTATTAACACGCTGGCTAGAAATGTTAAGCCATAATATTAAATGTTAAATGACACATGTCGATAATTTTCATCTCGAATATAATAAATAGAGGCGATTAAATAACAGCGAATGCAAGATTTGCGTCTCAGACATTTCATTCTCAGTTACGAGAATGACTTACATCGGAAGGTATCGAGTTTACATCGATAATACCGCAACCGTTTAAATGCGGAGCCAAGTTGGATGAAACCCACACCATCACTTATATATTATACCGATATTATTGAAGTTTGTAGCGCAAGTAATGGCGTGTCGAGGATGATGTAAATAGCTTCGCAATAATCGGTTGCCACAGGAACCGCTTTGTCATATCGCAACACTTATGTCGATATATTCGACTAAACTCGATTTACCATACGGCGCTGGTATGTAACCGCTTTATGGCATGCATTACACACTTACGTTCCCTGCAAATTCTGTTTATATATACGTCCTGCTAGAAGCGCGTTCCACGGCCCGTATTGCATACCACGAACAATCGTTTATCCCTATAGCCTTATTACAATTGTCGCAATATGTTACGTCCAAGCATTGCGCGGTCCACATACTTGCGGAAAATTGTTCCGCAATGCCTGTAATTATTTCGTAAAGTTGTGGAGGAAAGGGCCGAAAAAAGTGGAACAAGAGTAAAAGGGGCGCGGTTCTTTGCGTGGCGGTAATTTTATTTCCAAGCGTGCACTTGGCACATTTTACATTATCTGCGTTCATATTTTTTTGGAATGCGGTTTTACTCTCTGCAGATGCATTCAGTCCCGCATTATCGGTAAATTTCTTCGGAGCAAGCCGCGTAATCAAATAATTTCGAGGATTTCGTGCCGGCATTAAATTGCATGCCAACTTGCGGCTTTAGCATTGCCTTCCCTCAACACGGCTGAAATCGAATTGCGGAGCTTCGGGCACCGCCAAGGACCATTTCATACGATTCTCACCTTTGATGACAAAATCTACCACGTTTGTTCTCGCGATCCTATGTGGGCAAATCTGATTATTTCGATTCTCGACTCTGCGTGATATTCGCTTCCATGTCACTATCTCGTAAGACTCTGAGAATAATTTAATCGGACGCAAATAAAATATTTTGCAAATTACATTAATTAATTTTGTTTCATTGATAATTCTAGATATGTCTCTTTTTGAAAATATGTAGAAATAAAATTGTCATAATTACAATTATTCAAATTGAAAGTAAATGTTACAATTTATCAGGAATATTTTCCAAAATATACAATTATTAATCTAAATCGACTAAGATAAATAAAATACAATTGATACAACTCTATTATATTGTACCTGCCGTTATTTCGATCTTAAGAAGTAATATTAAATTCCAGATAGTGAACGAAGAAATATTGGGAATCACTAATCTCGAAGAGCAATTGGAGAGTTGCGCCACTGCCTCGGGGTAAAGAGGAAGTTCACGTTTTTAGAAAAACGTGAACTTCAGTCGTTTTTCTCTCTTTGCAAAATTGGAGAACTGCAACAGAAAACCGTTACCCGAGTGCGCCGTTCTTGATTGACCTCAATCGAATATCCGATAGTTTGCCGCTGAGTAGATGCGGAATATCGTACAATGAGTAGGTAGACGATCGTGCAGGTGGCAAAACACATTTATACAGTACGATTTAATTTTGTCAATTTTTTATAAATCAGTTATTGTCTCTGGGTGCATCATAAACTCGTCAGACTAAAATGATCATAACTTTATTCTGCAATTCTGCGTAAAAGACGAACAAATTTTCACGTAAAAATTATAAAAATATTTTTATATAATTTTTAATTTTAACAGATTTTTATTAATCTGTACCTAATTATAATAATTATATATTACAATAAATAATAAAAAAGAGACAAATTTGTATCTAAATCGAGAAATGTCATGACAATACATATACATTGATTTTAGAAATATTAAGTAAAATATTTTAAATAATAGATTATTTAAAATATTTTACTTAATAATTGTCATTTCTCATGTCATATTATTACTTATCAAATCTATCAGATAGCTCTCTTTCCATAATTATCATATATCATTGTCATTTTTAATCATAGTAAAGAAAGAACATCTTTCGTTCAGTTTATAGAAAATACGGCAATTTCTCGAATATTTCCTGTGCAGGCGAAATCCGTCGACATCTCCCTGTCTCAGCGAATGGTCTTAATATTTTATGTCAATACTTTTGTTTCTACGGGAGATAAAAAGCTCGGACAAGCGAGAGCGGACTCAATTCGACGCGTTCGCTCACGCGAGTAACTGATAAATCACATTTTACAGAGAACTGTATCGAATCGAGATGGATGTTGACGTCATAGGGGTGAAAAACCGGGGAGGACGAAAGGGGAGGGAATAAGATCGTGTAAAAAGACAGACGTGGGTGGCCGCGATACTTTGCTTGACGCTCGCGACACAGACGCCGTAACACAGTTCCATAAAGAAGCTTTCACCGTAAGCCGATCTTAATTCATGTTTGTTGCGCAAAGCGGGATGTAACTGAGACAAACGAAAGACTGCTTGCGATTTTGTTCTATTCGGAACAAGCGGGTGCATAATAATGCTTTTATGTAAACGCAAGGAGACGAGAGCTCGCACTACTTCGAGGGGTAATGAAGCGACGCGGCTCGTGAAAACTTCTGCGTCTCTCAGTAGCTTCCGCTCCCTTGCCGGCATTCAGCGCGATAGTGCAACTGAATCGAAATGTCTGATGGTTCTCTTTGACCGCGGCGAAAAGAAGCGTTGTAGAACGGACCAGAGGGAGAAACTTGTTTCGAGTGCCGGTGGGGTTGTTTGCAAATTCATGAGAGTTTACGTCGGTGTGTGGCGAACGGTCGTGGTTGGTTACAAGTTAAAGGGTTTGTGGGGCTATCTGCTTAAACTATGAAATATTTTAAATGCGAGCCCGCGGAGTTTTCGCGAATGTCATAACTCGCGCCCCGGCGTAGTTACGGCGTAAGCCGACGTGCCGAAAAATTGCTTTTTTAAGTAGAGAGATGCAAGGGGTTTTTAGAAAGAGAACGACGGACCATTTAAATTCCCACAGAGAATTCGGTGCATCCTAAATCATCTCACAGTCCGCGCATTAGTCTGCGATTCGCGTTTTTGCACGGAGTTATCGCAAACTTTGGCTGTTGTAATTTATCGCGTTAAAAAAATTTAAAAAATTTAACAAACACTATTCATTAATATAACATTAATTCGTTGCATATTATAATTTTATTGTAATTTAGATTGCTCGTCGCATCGATTCATCTTCAAGCACTTTTGTGCAGCTCGATAAGATCTTATCTACAAGTAGATCGCTGGAGGATTTCCCAAGATTCATCGCGCTAGCTGCATCCCGACACATGTGCACGATTCGCAAGTATACGAACGCCTGATGAAGCCGAGGGCCATTTTTCATCAGGCTCTCGGGCGGCGTTCGTGCGCCGGGAATTACGTATCCCCGAAGGTGCCGCGAATGTTACGCGAGACGCGTGATGTTACCTGCGCGATTCCCGCAGGTAGTGCGCACAAGAGCACTTTGTGTTCCTAGGTGCCTTAAAAGTTTTCCCATTTCCGTACTGGCACACCATCGCGCCCGAGCACTGCGTTGCACCGCTGCCGGGGAATACCGTGCCATTGCTCGCGAACACGTCTATCAGACGAGCTCGCGAGTGGTTTAGCTCTTGCCCTGAATTGCCTCGGTTTTTCGAAGGGGGAAAAGAGGGACGGGAGATTCATACAGCGTTCCTGAAAAGGGGCTCGAACCAAATCGCGAAGGTGAAAAAGGGATAGGAGGGATGGTGGATCGGGGGAATGCGGGGAAAGGGAAGCAGACGAAATCAAAGGGTGGTATATGCGGTGAGAGGAATCACGTCGATTAAATATGTCGTCAAATTCTCCCACATTTTGCTCCTGTCCAATCGTATGCAATAGTAGTCTTTCGAGATTTTTCATTTCCAGTGATAAGAGTAAAATTTATGACTGGACAGATAGAAATTCTTGTGGAATTTAAAAGAGAAATTACTTGCATAATAATATATATGGCAGACTTGTCCTACAGACAATCTATGTTATCACTATTCAAAGATATTATTTCTGTCAAATTTTTTAACAAATGACACCAATTAGGTCTCGAAATAAAATAAATATCAAAAATGAGTCTCCAATTAATTTTTAAAATTATGTATTCCTTTGTGGAAACGCATATTTTCCTCATTACTTATTTTTATAAGAATATTTATTAATACTTATTGTTTTATAATTATAGTTAATCATTTTCGTTTATCTTATGTTTTTTTAGAGAAAGAATGACGAGATTTGATAAAATCAACTTTGATTGGAATGTAGAATTGCGACTTATAATATATCTTTGATCAAAGCAATAAGATCAAAGTAGTAGAAGAACTTGCTTGTTTCGTTGAACGCGGAAGATTGCGTTATACTTGAATGTCACAAACGATATCCGAGACGGATTTAATAAAATCATCTCGCCCCGCGAGAGCGAGAAAGACGAAGGGATGGAAAGAAAACTTGTTACTGCAGCCGTCAAGCTGTATATGGAAGAAAATGTTTTGTAGAAATACGAGGGTGCGATGGTGGCATACCCAGCGATGATGAAATGTTTCCTTTATAAGACTTAAATGCCTTATTCTTATGATGGATGCAAGCGAAACAAATTCAAGATATAATTTGTTTCGTAGAAATGCATGGAACGTACTGCGGTATTCTCATTAAATATTTTCCATCGTATCGTGTAATATTGTGTATTTAAAGAAACTAATGTGTATTTAAGGTTCCATTGATTCAGTAATGCATTCATCGTATATTACGATGTTTCATCATTTGATTGAATTTGATTGAGTGAATTTTGGTCTTTAATAACAGCTTTATTTTATAGCACATTATGAAGTGGTATTTTTGAATCAGTTATATTATTTCAATCTGTTTTTGATACCAGATTTTCAAAAAAAGATTTTGAAGATACATATAAAAAGCTCAAGTTCTTTTTGAGACGGAAAGTTCTTATAATTAATATCTACAAAGGCTAGATTTATGTTTTGGATATACATAAAATTCTATGTCGCATTTTATATAAATCTAATGAAGCATTAAAATCAGTGCATTTCAGCTTTCTATATAAAATCTACATATCAGATTTATAAAGTATTCAAATAAAATTTTTAAAAAATTTGTTCTTTAAATAATCAGTTCTATTATTAACTGTAATTACGCGGCTAATATTTTTGCGCTGGCATGGCTAGGAGCTTTCAGAGATTGTTGAACGCATGCTCATATTACAAATCGCTGACTTTTGTACAACTGATAGTGCAATATTTTTGTGTCGAGTATCCGAATGAGTTCGTGTTACATTGTCTTATGTAGCTTCAAAAAATAAGAACAAAAATCCAAACAGAGCGGCAAAGCAAACGATCTCTCATATAAATATCACGATATTAATTTCATGTAATTAATATTGATACGAATAATGAAATCTTCGCGTATAAACAATGATAAAAATTGTTTTGTATAATATATCAGCTATACTTCCTATATTATTTATATTTAGTTTTTATTTCTTGATCTGCGATGTCTGTAAGTATTAATAATCTAGTACAGTATACAAGGTGTTTCAGCTTGAAATCGACAAACGTTGCCAGCGCGTTCGGATGGCATTCTAGGCAGGAAAGTTTATATACACCATGGGTCGATTTGGCTCCATTCCCAAGATATGGACTGAAATGCCAATGCACCGCAAGTATCGTGTGAACACGTGAAATGCTCGGTTTGACTCCTGCGAGGTCTCTCAGTTGTTTGTTTCGAGACCAGTTAGCACCAGCGATAACAGAAACTGCAGGTAACATCCGTCATGACATTGCTAATGTTCACTGAATGTAGCCGCTAGAGCATGTTTACAGCACCGTGGTGAATAATTTGAACAGTACCTGCGAACGAGAGGACATTCTACTCAGTATTAATATAGCGATTGTAATGGTAATGTGATTTTATATCAATAAATCAAATGGGTTATTGGAAATCGGAGAGCTTTCATTGTCAGGCCTTGTACAACAAAGTGTCTCATATCTTGGGAACGAAGCCGAATCGATCCACGACGTATATCAACTCTTTTGCCTAGAATGACCGTCCGAACACCTTGTTTGTTCGGTCTCGCGACAGAACAGCCTGAATAGCGGAACATCCGAAGTCCGCGTTGCGATACAAATACTGTAAAACAGATGCGAATAAATCGCTAGCGCGTAACGAGGCCTGACAGCCTCTGGAAACAAAGCGTGACAATCGGGATGGACGGGATCCTCCGCTGCAATTCATCTTTGTCTCTTTTTCGATCAACGGACGACTGAATTATCCTCGTGAGATCCCGGTGTAACCACACACGCGATGGATTACGCGGCGCACGTATCACACGGGGAATTCGGTAATGAAATGTCCAACCTGTCGAGGGTAGCAATTTGCGTTACCGAGATGAAAAGTCGAATATTTGCCGAACCCCTCCTTTCTTCCCTCCCTCCTGTGCGAATTTTCGGACTTCAGCTGTACGCCCGAGCTGTAAACGCGCACCCGGGCGTACATGCTGGAATTTTAATCGCGAAACATTTTCGCAGCCCCCGCCATTAATTTAACTGTTGTTAATGTTGACAATTAGCCCCGCGTGCGTTGGATGCAAAGTATTGGGCCGTTTCATTGAATTTCACTATTTGCCACGTCATTTCGGGTTTTCCGTAGTGTATTTCTGCGACATGATGTATCGCGTTCATTGTTGTTCCCAGCATGTAAATTAGCATTTCGAGTGACTGCGCGTAAACAGCCGAAGTCGATATTTAGTACCGGTACCGGCTGCAACGTTTCACGCAAACGACACGACGTCGGTTAACCGATGAAGACGACAGTTTCGGTACAAATACAGGGAGCGAGCAATCGCGACGAGGTTCATGACCCACGGGGAGCGAGCAAGTTAGTCGCGTGGAAGGAAGTACTTACTCTCTAACTAGGAGGAATTCATAAAAAGCTCCGATGTTACATAATACCCAAAGTTCGAACGCGAACTCGGCCGTCACATGACGACGGCGGGAATAGAATTTCCGCCGTCTTGATCTTCCGTCTCCCATTCCTCGCCGGGCCGCACAGATTCCACCCTCTCCTCCGCGGAAGAGAAGTTTCAATCGTTGGAATTACAATTTCGATCTTCAAATAGCCGTCCCTCCCCACCGCTGGGTTAATATTTCATTCCTACCAGTCTTTAAACAGGCGAATCGATTCCTCAGATATCGAATTCCAGGACCGCATTATATTCGGGACCGGAACCAATTTAACCGGTGGACACAGTCACTCCTGGTATCGATTCGCTGAGATGAGAATTAAAACGATTTCCATAGACGTCGACGATCGAATTTCATCACCATTCGACGTAATGAATTTTTTGTCGTTTTCTTGAAGAATTGAATAATATATTTTCAAGTCTCTTTGAGGATTATATTACTTTCATCAAATGTAAGTATTATATTATCCATAGTACGACATAAAATTACATTTTCAATTTTTTATTGTTAACTTATATGGCATTTAATTACAATGTGCAAATAATATCACAAAATCAATCAATATATCACGAAAGGACCAATAAACAATGCAAGCTTGATTCCATTCCTGCCGTCAATAAACAATAATTCTAAACATAAAAATGTTTCGATATACGCATCCCAAAAGAAGCACTCGCAATTAGTTGCTGAGCCAGTTTATAACCCAACACCGTTCATTTGTAATTTGGTTTGACGCGCGACGATACTAATGGAAGTCACAACGACGCGATACCCGTCGCTTAATTGACCAGTGGAGAGCGCCCGGCACAAAGGAAGCTTAATTTCGCGCGAGTCGCAACCACGGCGAAAAGTTCCCCACCTATTTGTTTTCAAAATTAAATGTCCACAGTCTACATATTGTCGGCAAGATGAAAAGCAATTTATACAGCCAGGCTGCGCGACGCTGCCATCCACGGAGAGAGCTATGTTAACACGAATACCGCCTTTGAAATCGCGAGTTATCCCCAGCCAAGCCGGCGAGCCCAAACTTTCGCAAATTGAAGCCCGAGCGGAATATTCCGGTAGTCAATGAAACGACTTACTCACAACGCGGCACATAGATCTATCCTTTCCCCCCCCTCCCTTCCCACCCTTCGTTTCCGTTCATCGTACCGAATTCTCCGGAGATCGTTGTACGAAAACGGATTCGCCGGGTATTATAAGGACTTGGCTGAAACGTTCTTGGTCGAAATGCATAGGAAGAAAGTATTGTAGCACCATTGTTAAAAGATGTACCAGGAACAACGGTTTTCAGTAGGTTGCGGGCCAGCTCACCGAAATTTCGCGAAAACGCTTATTTTCTCCACATGGTGCTCGCCGAACCCGATGTGAAATCACTTTAGCTTCAACCGTTTCGCTGCAATAGAGAATTTCACGTTCTGAAGCAAACTGGTGGTGCACTTTTAAGACGCTGGCTGGTTTCGAAGTGTAATAGGAGAAAAAGAAGGAAAGAGAAGCGCTCGAGACGCGTGGAAACGACAAACAGGTGCGGCAAGAGGGATGTAAACTGCTCCTCGAAGAGTTCCTTTTTATATTTCGGGGACCAAATGCTTCTCAGAGGGTGACTCCATCTAGCTCGCTCTCGTTAGCCGCTTCTTTTGCAGTGACAAAATTGGACTCCCCCCTCCCCCTCCATCCCTCAATCGAGTTTTCCTTGGGCGACCGTCCGCAATATTTTTCATTTCAATCTGTAACGTATAGTTTCGTCGGTTGTCGAATGGCACCTGTGACGTGTCGGCCGCCCTCGTGAATATTAATTGAATTCTACGGGTGACAGGTGACTGATCGATATGTACGGTCGGTCCACCGCCGCGTCCAGTACGCTCTCGTTAAGCTTCGATGAAAGTTGATAGGATAAACGCGAGCTTGACAAATAAGAGCCGGCCGGCACGCGTCGCGCACCTCCAAAAGGATTCTACCTGGTCGTGTGAGTAGGTACTCACCTGCTCTCCGCGTATCGACGTACTTCCGGCACCTCTTTCTTCCCAGCGGTAATCTCTTGTCACTTGATAAAAATTGTATCCACAAAACTACTGTACCAATCACCAAGGATGAAAACAAACTTCTCGAAGGGATAAATTCTTTGCGATACGCTGTCCGAGGATTTTTCGCGTCTTGGATCGATCTCGCCGGTCGACGATCACCCGCACTCGTCGTCTGCAAAGTCGCTGATCGAGTTACGGAGAACACTCACACCGGTGGTGATATAACATCGCGGTCACGACTCGCGTTACGTTGCCGTGACGGCGACTAACTCTCAAGGCACTCGACCACGCGACTCGAGCTTACGATGCGCAATTGCTTCGCGCATTCGAAAGCACGCTGGGGTCGCGCACCAACGCCAACCGAAGCCGAGATTATGCGCCCGACGGCCGCGCGATGGAAATCGGTCACTCGGTACCAACAACCGGATGCTCCGCAACTTATCATGACTTTATAATCCGTTCTCCGATTCTCCTAATTCTCCGAAGTTTGGGAATGCTAAATATGAACATAGTATGCGGTTCTCAATTACGCAGTCTGATTGGATTTTGAATAAATTTCGCAACAGTGAGACGAGAATGGCAATTATATAAATAGCTTTTTCAGTTTGTTTTAAAATTTATTATCGATGTTGTGTAGAATCTGTCTTTTCTACAGGCACACAAGTCAGAATTTACGATTTAGAGTGTTAAGGTATACGATTTACGACGTGAGAAATTTATGTCGGGACGATGAAAACTTACAATCTTCCACGTCAGCTTTTGTTCATACATTCAAGCGTTTGATTTATCGAGGAGTCTGACCTGTACAGTATCTTTGGAATCGTCATACAAACTAAGTTAAACAAGTTACTGAAACTTTATGCTGTTCTCTGTAAAACAGAATTTTGCTTTTACGTTTTATTTCTGTAAATCACGTCTTATCTTTATATGACGAAGGACAAAAAGAAGAAAGAGAGACTGGGAAAGAAGGAGAGAGAGAGAAGATGGAAAGGGATAATTTTTCGAGTGCGACGTATATTGCGCGTGTATAGCGCTCATGATAGAATGTTGTCAGTACACTAGTAGCCTGCTTTTCGCGTATTAGAGTTCTTCGAAGGAAGGCTGCCGGAGGGTTTACACAGGATTTTCAAGGATTCGAACGTCGAGCTGTCAGTGCGGCGGAAAAGTTAGTCGACGTGCACCGTCGTTTGGCTTCCGTTTCTCGCGACGGGGATTTCTCAAATGTAAATTTAAAGTCGCGTCTACAGCCGGTGCAAATTTCACCACTTTCAAGTCAGGGCGGCGTGTGACACTTAGCCGTCACATTATACATGCATATTACATCTCGAACGAGAAACTTTTAAGTTTCGCCGCATTAATTATGCAATGTGCTTTAATCCGTCATCCGTCCGTCAATTACGCAACAATATGAAGCTCCAAAATTTCGTTGGATTAGGAATTTTTTTTCGTCAGCATATTCTACCTTTCTCTAAAAGTTATTTTATTCCTACTATCTTGTTAATGCACCCTCTCTCTAAAGATTTATGCAAATTATGTAAAACATAGTACTCTGTTTCACACTCGGCACACAATTATCTCTATATTTCGGTACCTTAATGTGGAATATGAAAGTTATCGGAATAATTTGTCGCTTGGTTTCAAAAGATTATAATTTTCTTATTATTTATACATTACTTTCGACTAAAGAAGCATTCCTATTTTCGTAATATCTCTCGTGACAATTTTACCAATTTTATGCGAGTTACATTTTAACGATTATCTTTAATTTATTTTTATAACATTACAATGAAATTATTCTTATATGAATTTTATATTATTTAATTTTGAATATTTATATCTAAGTATCTGGAAACATCTTTCCTCTTTTTGAGATTTTCTAGGAAAGTCGTTAGAAAAAAATATCTTATTGATAAATTTCTTCAGTTCGCAGAGCGCTACAGTGAATAGAAAGATAAAATGTTTATATTCTAGTTTATCCGTTGCACGGATTTTAAGCTTACAAAGTGGAATTCTCATTTCATAAAGTGACGATATTGCTTACTCGTACAAATGCTCGTACAAGTCTGTCGCGACTTGGAGACACGCTCGTAAGCTCGTGCATAAACGTATGCATGAACACGTAAAGTACACGTTTGCGCTCACATCTACGTAGGTATCGCATCATACGGTGCGAGAAAAAGGATGAAAGATAGTGGCAGGGGAGAGAAAGAGAGAGGCTCGTAATAAATGTGAACGCGGAGAGTAGTGAATAGCCGGCGTACCCCCCAACGCGCTCTTCTGCCTCCTTCGTTGTCGTTCGCTTCATTATTTCCACGCGCTGTAGTTTCCACTGGGGCTTTCTTCTTCGTTCGGGCGGCGGTAGATGTGGAAAACATCCCTCCCGCATCCTCCTTGCTATTCGAACGGCGATGGAGCGAAAAGGAAGGACGCATCCCCTGGTCGCGTTTCGGAGTCGCGAGAATATATCCGCTTTAACGAGAACGTCAACCGGTATCCTCTCTCCAACGGTTTTCATTCAAATTGGCGGTTTTTGTTTCGACGCGACCGACGCTCGGCATTAGATTCTCGTAACGAGAGCTTCGTAGCACTGACTAATTATTTAGCGAGGATCTACTCAGCGAGAGCCGCGATGTATCGTGCCGAGGGGGAAAAATAATCTCTCGTTAAGAGGCGCCATTTTACAGGCATGACTTTATCTTCGCTCCCCGTCGTCCTGGACGCTTTAAAATTTTTTTACATCAGTTATATAGTTTTTACATTCGGACACTTGAAAAATTCTTCACTCACGAATTAAGATATAAATTTGTTTGCATAAATAAACAATACGTGTGATAATAGTCCGAGACTGAAATAAAAGCGTTTTAAAATAGTTGGCGAAATTTTTTAATGCGGAAATTGCTGTGGATGTCGAACGGAACAATCGTGTCCGTATATTTCACGTGAAACGTGAAGCAAAGTGATCGTCATAAAACGAGCCGTTTATATTGTACATACGAGTAACATCAATATGTACACGCCTTTTTTTCCGTCGGTATTGAACATCAATCTTCTTCACTCCGCGCGCGGTATAGCTTGCGGTAACAATTTGCGGTGCAATCGATCGAAAATCAGAAACCACCGTCGTGCCCTCTCATCGCATCTACGGTTTCGCAAAACCGATCGTGCGGCGTAAGGGACAAAGGTGGTCAGGATCAACGGTGCTCCGCGCAGATACCTAGCGGGACACAAGGTGATTGGAGAACGGAGAAGGGGGGGAGGGAATCACGCATACCATTAATCTCACATAATTGTCATGCGTTCCCGTACACATGTGCGAGCGCGCGATGTGTGCTCCGACCGGATATCGCGAAGCGACGCCTGGAATACGCCCTTCTGCACTCAGCCAGTTACGAGAGCGCCGCTCGACGATGGCCACTGTTTCAATGGATAAGAGCGGGTCTTCGTTCGTGAACGATGGGATATTAGACGTGGTAGTTATCGTCTGCTCGAAGAAGATTGACGATCCGTCGTGAACGCGGCGGGAATATAAGCTTGGACCTTTGCAGAGTGTAACGTAATATATAAAAACGCTCAATGGCTGTTACACGTAATCTATTCTACCGTGAAGAATCCTGACAATCCTGTCGATACATTAGACACATTATGCAATAAATATTGTTACTTTGATTTTTATCGATTTTACTACATCTAGAGAAAAATACGTATTGATTAAACAAACACGAAATATATATTTCTGGGCAAGATGCAAAAGCGGGGACGCAAAAGATAATTAAATCTTTATTTTCTTACATGGAAATATATGTATGGTATTTTTTTACACAAATCGTTTATTTTTGTCATTCTTGGTGTAAAAAATATTAAGACGACTATTCTTCAAAATAATGTCCAATGTTCATCCAGATGATAGTTTCATCCTTCTCATTGTCTATCATAAATTGCGCGTGATCCGTTTCTAAATGTAATAATATAACGTAGTAATGTACACACACACACACACACACACACACACACACACACACATATATATGGAGCTATGTAATTATATGCGAATTTCTCTTTAATGTTCTGGTTCGAATACGTTGTATCGTCGCATGTATTAATTACCGCGTGCATAAAGCAATTATATGCAACGTTAGCCGCGGGACGATTCTATTGATTTAAAATTCTTAATAATCATTGACATTTGGATAATTGACCTTCCGCCGTTGCTGATTAATGGCTGTCACTGCTGAGCTGCCAGTATTCGAGAAATGGACCGGCACGAATTTGAATTCACGGAGTTAAATTCCCGTAAATTTTGATGGTATCGCTATTATGTTACTGTGCCATGACCGTCGCAACGTTTCTAAAGAGATACATTAACGCGCTTGAAATTTCATTTATACGTATAATTAACGCATTGATTCGTCCTCTTGTTATCGGCCCTTATTAATTAATATTACGCATGACGATTAAGTAAAATAATTATTATTAGAGGAATATTCTGCGTGCGTGTCTGTTTAATTGCTGACAATACGTTAGTGGGTTGTGTTTTTTTATCTAATAATTTTGCCAATATAGAAAGATATTGAAAAAAATTCAAACTCTATCGTTTTCAATTATGGATATGTTTTTCATTCATCTCCAATGTGCGCGTGGAAAAATTTTACATTTTCGTGATTTATATTTTTAATACAGATAGTTAATTGCATAACAGAGCAAACAGGAATATAAATTCGCAATTTAATTCTTATTGCCGTTGTACGCAATGTATATTATAAAAATAACCGTTTAAGAGATTAAATCGATACCATGTTGAATACGACCGCCTTTATCAATCAATTTCATATCGGCGGTCTAGCATTAGTATTAACAGTTTTCGATACCGCAACGTTCTCGTTCGATTATTCGAGTCGCGATCGTGCCATCTGCACGACTTTGATACACTGCCAATATTATTCATAGGAAAGACATACAGACTGATTGAATTCCAAATGGCGTTGGTTCGGTAATGGAGAACGGCGATAGGGTGGAGAAAGGCGCGTGCAAGAAAGCGGAGGCTCTTTGGAGACCGATTCTGTTGTCAAATACGGGGGAGGGAGGGGATCGGTGACGAGTAACTCATCGATCGCAATCGCGATCGCGATGTATGCGTGCGTGTGTGCGTTGCGCGTAAACACGCGTGCCGGCGCTGTTACGCTTACATGGCAGAAAGGCTGCTACGACGACGACGGGTTCTTTGCAATTCAATTTAACCGACGATTCCGCAAATCCGTCGATATTTGCAATCGTTCGGTAAAAAGGGATTGTCACCACACTCGAGCGTAAATGTCAAACGCCGCGCGTGTGTGTTTTCGAGAAGGAATTCCCTCCTCTCCAAGCCCGTGGAAAAATATTTGTTTCGTGCGATTGACGACAATGCGCGTCGGCTGTAACTGACGATTTTTGACTTATACACGAAGGAGGGCACGGAGATAAGTGCGCGACCGTTTTGACGATTTATGTCTGTGTATAAGGGTGATTTTCGGACCTTCCCGTGCGCTGAGCACATTGTGGGAATATATGGTCCGGCTGGAATATTCTATTGCAGTACCACGCGCGCGGCACAGATTACGAGTTTACAAATGAAAAAATAACGCGATTAATTTAAAAGACCACACGCGCGCCGCGAAGATTAAACTTTTCTCAGTTAAGTAGATTTAACGTAAATTATACGTGTTCGTGTGGCATTTAAAATTTTTATAATTTTGTTAGAGATTTCTTTATGAAGATATCGAATTTCTTATCGTAATCTCGATTATCATTTCCATTTTGTTAACCTGTTCGAGAATTATCTCATTTTTTTCTTGAAATTAGTAATTCCGAGGAAACTCAAGTTCCGAGGTGGAGAGACGTGATTGCTGGAGGAAATTAGTGGGTTTAAATGCACAGCTAATACGTCAACCGGAGTTTGACAGGTTTTTACCACTTGCACGAGTTGTGATTGATGCCGCCTGTGCACATACGTAGCGAAAGCTGGTTCGTTTCGTATCGCTATGGATTTTCATATGGGACAATTTACAGACGGCACGTCCGGCTTTCATCGCGTAAGGCTGTACATGATCGATGGCATCCAACCTGACGATAATTACTGGTATTATGAAGCGTTATCAGCTGGCTCATGGGGTTGGACGCGGGTAATACTGGCTCGATTTCGGCTGTTCCTATATCGGGAATTATGATGCTCCAATGAGGGTGCTGATTGCATTATGCGCTAATCAGCTTGACGTCGTGTAACCAAATTCAGCACCGGCTGACACCTTCGTATGACAAACCCGATGGAGCGCGTAATCCGCCAGCAAACGCGACGCGCGCCAGCGTAAAATGTTGTCTCCACTTCAATTTATCGTGGAAAGGACACGGGACAGTTTGTCTCGCGAACACGCGTCAGAAAAGTAAACCACTTATATTTTTCGTCGAGGAAAAATTCCCGAAAGACTGATAGAAATATTTATAAACTCCTCACGGGTCTTGAAGGTAGGAGCCGTAATCAAGAGCCGTGTAACTTGCGAAGCGTCGTAAGATACAAACTGACGGCTGCGACGTTATCTGCGAAATATTTATTAGTTGCCTTATGCCAACGATGAATTACTTGCAAACTTGTTACGACGCGAAAGCGCGTCGGGTTTGTGCTATCAGTTTAATGGCTGCATGCATCTCCCGGCGTCGAGCGATCCACAAGTGACCGTTCGAGGAATAGAGCGAGAGGCCGCGTTGGCGTGAGGTGTCTTGCTGAAACTGGCCGAATTCCTCGTTTCGTCGACGGCAAAGTATTGCCTGGCACTCTACGTGTCCCGAATGCTTCCATCGCGGCGCTCCCGGAAGCAGCCTCGGAAGGCGCGGTACGACCGTGAGCCAGGGCCTTAGCTGCTTTGCACATTGGTATTCTCGCTATTTCCAACTACCGGGGCTGGTGTGTCTACCGGAGCGCAATTTCGCCGTATTTTTCCGATCGCCTTTTTCCTTCCCTCGTCCCCCGGTTCCCCGCTCTCGCCCCCACGGTCTTCCTTCCTCGCGCGCGCGAGTACTTTTTGTTGTACATAAAGTGTATTCGCCACGCGATCGCCGATCCTTCTTTTGCGATAGCACGAGCGGTTCCCGGGAAGTAGTTCCGCCAGTGGAACCGCGAAGTCGAGAGGCTTTTTTCTTCGCGTTTTCGAGGCAGCGGCGAAGGGCCGATCGAAAGCAGAGCGGATACTTTCCGTCGTGAATTAAAAAGTTAACCGTAGCACGAGGCTCCACAAGCGCCAAGTTATTACGTGGCGCAGGTAATGATCTCACACCTCGCATTTATCGCGTAATTGATTTGTTTCTTTTTCTTGGAAACTGTTTTTGTTAATTTATGTGTTACAATAATTATTACGGAGGATGACAACTGAAATGCTTATATTAAAAGATAATATTTATAACTTTACATTTATGCCAAGTTTCAGATCAGTCAATAACGAATTTTGCCTTCCACATGCAGAGTAACATCTCAAATTTTATTTAATAAAATTATATCTCTTATATATTTCAAACTCCAGTTTAATAAAATTATATGATTTCCAACGTTCCGAAGAAAATTAGTATGTTAAAGATGATTCAACTGATATAGGAAGTTTAGAGAACTGGTGGAAAGAAATGGAGCTCTTCGGAAAAAACTGATCTGTAACATCAAACTGTTCCTTCTGCAATTTCGCAAAGTATTGACGTAATAGCGTGGAATGAGACGCTGTTCGTTTCATCCAAAATGCTTTTCTATCAACGAAACGTGACGGATAATACATTCCAATATTAAATAGCTTTGAAATAACAATGTTGATTAGAATTAATACACTAAAAAAAAAGATTTGTTTGTAATGGCTTTATTAATTGTTACATACTTTTATGAAATAATGCCATCAAGAATTAATTAACAATTATTTAGCTAATTTAACCATGAACAAAATTTTTTTTAATAATTAAGCTGATCAGTGTTTAAAAGCTATTCAGCTATATCAAATACAATAACACTAATCAATTATATTCAGCAAAAATCCATAACTAAATAAATTTGGTAACTGTTACAATCTCTTTTTTTCTGTGGGTATTCAACAATTCAATCATTGCCGTTAATTAATAAATGAATAATCAATCAAGTCGAGTTTAATAGTATTTTTAATCGTTATCAACATACGATATTTTTTTCGTTTTTAAATAATTAGTGTAAAATTTATCTATCGGCATTAAGTCATTCTATTTCGAACAATGTAAAAAATTATATAATGTAATATTTTTAATTGAAATCTTATTTGGTAGTATTATTATTTGACATCATATTGTGAATATTTATATTGCATCGAAAATTCTTCTCATCGTTGCCAGATACAATCTCCCGATACAGCAGACACAAAAACGTTGAACGTTCTTTTTTTTTATTTTACCGAATCTATGAATTCATTGACTTCGCGACCAGTTTCTCTCAGCAGAAATGCAGCCTGAGGAGTTCCCGCGCGCATTGAAATTCCAGGAGATACATACGTTTTGCCATTCCACGGTATTCGAGTGGAATATATCGAAATCCGACGCGCTTTACACGCACCGACGCCTCGTGTAACACGACATGTATTCCTCGCAGGCGGAAAAAGTCAAAGAAAATCGGTTAATACCGGTTACATTGCACGACCTGGTTTCCTACCTGCTCTGCCCCTGGCTAGACGAGAGAAATGTTATGTGCCCCCGCGCGCTCTGAAATCCGATACAAACCCTAACTTCGCGCGCATAACCCTCGGCGATACACGACTGTTACAATTCCAGGATCGCCTCATGAATTTTACATCGCGGCGACAAACTATTATCAAATTCCTATAGACAATTGGCGTTCTCGAGGCGGAGGCTAAACGGGATTGCGGTACCGTGACGCGTAGGGCTGCGATGGTTACGGCCCGTAACTTACGGGGAACGTGCCGCGCTCAGGGATGCGTCCCTGTAGATGCAGGCGATCGTCCCTGAAGAGTTTAAGGATAGAGGCGGTTTTCCTTCGCCCCCCCTCCCCTCCCCCTGCTCCCGCAGTTATCCCTGTCACCCCACCGACGGAAAGCGGCCTTAAGCGGCCATGGTGGAGAGAGGTAACGTGTACCGCCTCGATAATCGATGTAGCGTGCACCCACCTGAGTCCAATGTCTGCCATCCAGTCGACCCGTGAGAAATTTCTATTTCGAGGTACTAACGCGCTGTCGCAGCGAGGCCGTGCATTGTGCCAGGGAACGGCATAACCGCAGGCATGATGAAAATTCTAATCGAGACCGGCGAACTCATTTTCCGAGAACTTTTTGAAGAGCAACGATGACAGGCGAAGGCGCGCTATTTCGACGATGATGTGCTGCTGGAAAAATGAATCTATGCCAGAAACATATATAGTATATATATATATATATAAATCGAGTAAATTTGGGAATACACGAAGCAGAATTGATTGTATTTACAATTCAATAAATATTCAATAAATTAAAACGCTCCGCTTTCGAACGAACTCGAGAAACCCGATTTTTGTTGTCAATTTTAGATTCTAATTATGTCAATATTTCTACCAATTATTTACGATTATCGACGGATTTCTTTAAAGAAAATGTTTTTATCTTGGAACGTTAATTTCGATATAAAATAAGTATACGTTTAGTAAGATTAATTTAAGGCTTTATGTAGGCGGACAATCTTTATAAATACTTTGCTATCGAGGTAACTGAACCAACTCGCCGCGATGCAATCCTAATTTTTTGTAATATCCCCCGGAGGTGAATCAATCAAGTTATCTGAGAACAATATTAATGGAGAGTTTGCCGATACGCAACGCTTTTCCGACTAACGCGAAATATTTTACACCACTTGGCTGAGTGAGTTTACGATACAAATTACGAATGCCTCGCGCTCGAGATAGCAGGCGGGTTGTATCCAGGCAAGTACACACTTCAGACGGCAACTGCGAGTGTTCATCGTGGTAGCTTCTCACTTTAACTTTTCTTCTTTTTTTTTTTGCTGCCGCCCGATTTCACCGACACGCAGAAACTTCTCTCTCACACTCCCTTATTCATACCTACTATTTTAAATTTCTAAGTGAGCTTGCCGACGAAACAAGATTGTCTAAATCAAAGTGACTCGAGAAGTCAGCGCCTGCGGCGGACGGTCCTTTCATCAGCTTTGTAACCAATGAACTAAGGAAAACATGAATCCCGCTTTCGTTAATTCACAAACGGCGCGAAAATATGCTCGTCAACGTATTTTAAATTTATTCTTAACTGTCTTTTATTTATAAGAGAAATAACGAGCCTGTTAATCTTCTTGGTTTTAATATTGATGGCTGGATCGTGATACCCTTCTTTCAAAGCCTAACTTTAAAGATCTTGGAGTAAATATTAATATAATTCTTTGTTACACTGATTATATGAGGAAGAAAAGAAAAAAGAAAACACAGGAACTACAAGGGTAAAAAGCAATGCTTTTCCTTCCTTTTATCATACATTTTTATAAAATGCTTTTTATATTCTGCACAATAAACGGAATTAATTTGTACATGCACGTGATAAAGTATTTCGCAATTATCGCGTAAAAACGTTCATCGTACAACATTTGCGTAATGTCGTATAACAACGTGACTTTGTATCGATCCTCCGGTATCTCGGAAGTACGTTAGACGTTGTTTTTTATCCATCTTTAATGATACTCGCGATTCGAATGTGTCGTGCCTCTCCTCATCGCCTATTCACGATCGCCAGTAAGAGCAACTTGCCACGATCGATGGCTTGAAGTCGAGAAAAACGAGCCGCGCGGGACGATTACCTCAGGCATGCCTGTTGCGGAAGTGAGTCACCGGTAACTGCCTCGAAACACGAGAAAACCGTAGGAAACTCAGCAATAACTGCGCGAAGAAAATCAACTATGCTAGCAGACAGTGATAAGAGCACACGTGTACGGGACAATGTATGATCTACATTCAAAAGAAATTATCCTAAATTACAACGTTGGAAAATATCCATAGCGTATAAAATTTTTAAATTAAAAGCTTTATTGAATTACATTGCGTGAACAGTGCCAGAATCTAGTTGTTAGCCTATTTTATGGTAGATGGAACTTTAAGATACGGTGAAAAATGATTTCCGTAGAATTAAATAACGAACGTAATGTCCTACTCCGAACGCACGCTAAATCTTAGCGTGTCGCCTTCACGCTAAACCGGAAGTCTTACCGGCAATCAATCACATTTCATCAAGAATTCTATAGGAAGAGAGAGACCTTGTTACGAAAATCTGACAGTTGCTATTTGCGTAAAATGCACGAACGATTGTCGAGTGGAGGAAGGCTGAAACTCGAATCGTTTGCGACAGACAAGATTGGAGGAGACAGATCAGCTAGACGTGGAGACCAAAACTATTTAGTTAGGCTGAGATGCAGATTTGTAAGATCGGAAATTTCTGGCACCCGTTCAGATACACAAAACCCCTACGTGGACAAATACACGTACGGACTGGCGCCTATGTGGAGGCACGAATCTACTTTTACTCGGATCGCGCAAGTAACGTACGACCTGCTCGTACGTTTTCCGCACATGTTGAGGCGAGTGTTATTTTAGCCGCGGCGATGGCGCGCGCGAGCGTGCAGAGCAACGTGGGCTACCTCGCCACTGGAAGCCTTCCAAATGGTACGAAAAACTAAAACGGTTCGCAAAGTCGGCAGAAATATGGCAACCGTATAGCCCCGGTCTCGTATATCAAATATTACTGCGAGATACCGGTATCACGATACCCTTGCGGCGCGCACTCTTTCGCAACGCAGCAGCACGCGCGGGCTTTACCTTGCGCAAGTTGAATCCTGAAAGACGAGGGAGCCCGCGATAACGCACGCTTTCAAATCCATGACGCAAAGACGGACGTCGCAGCGTAATACTGCGAGGCGTGAGCGTCGAGTCTGGGCGTGATATGATAATCCGAGAAAATGTAGTCGCGATTTTTTTCAGACTAAAACCCTGTTTTATCCCTAAGCGCGCTATCAGAAGGAACGTTGTCTTTTTAAAGAAGAACAATTTTAAAGAAGAGGACCACATATATATACACGTATATATTAAATATTATTTAATATTTTTGCTATACTGTAAGAAAAAGAGAATACGATAAAAATGAAATTTCTATTAATAGATATCCATAAAGCATTAACTTGTTGCGCACGTAACGTAGATAAAATGTATGAGTATACGTTATCTCAAAAGACGAAAGATAGGAAAAATTGTGAAATTGACTATAATAGAACAAAGAGAAGTTTCGGGTGCATTGAACCATTAGGAAGCGCGTGGAAAATGTGCTTTCTGAGGACCGTTGAACAGCTGAAATGGTATCGAAAAACGAAGACAGAAGATTTTCACAGACTCCATTTACGCAATGGATGTCCAAGAGGTCAGCTATGTCTGCTGTGACGATTGAAGATTATAGAGGGTAGACGTCTTCTGCAAGTTAGGGTTGAAGTAGAGCGACTCTGGCGTAGTCAGCAGATTCTCGGTTGATCTTCAAAGTTCTGATGGGGCTCTTCCACTATAATGATATGCGTGTGACTAGAATAATTAAGCAGAAACTTGCGCGCAGCACCAAGTAATAAGGCGCATCTCTCGTATGCACCTAAAAATTATAATAATTTCAAGAATAAGTGAAATTTTGAAGCTAATTAAATAAAATTTTCTGCATTAGACTTAATTGCTATAACGATTTAAATAAAAAAAAGCTTTCAGAGTATTTTAATATACATACATATAATAATAATACACTATTATAATATATAAACATATAATATATAAATAACGTATTATTAAATAAATTATAAAATAAATAGAATTTAATGATTAATAATGTATCAAAGAATGTATAAAAAATAATTATAACAATTTAAATTATCTATAATAATTATTGTATAATTTTAATATAACTCTAAATTGATTAATCTTGTATTGATTTTTATAATTACAAAAGTTTGTTGCTGTCTGGTCTTTCTTCTTTATATCGCCGTAAATAGTTGTATGTGTATATTGATGTTCCAAAGCTTATTTACGTATCGTGACCGAGTACGGTATCGATTAAGAGTCGCTTCCAAATATTCGGGATAATGGAATGAAAATTAAAGAATGTCACGAAGATCTATTATGGTAGTAATGTACAGCTCATAATTGCACAATGAATTTTACATTGCAGAATACTGCAGAGATAATATTCGAGAAACAAGAGAGTAGTGATATTTCTGTACACGTAATAAAACGTATATATATAAATTATTATCTTGATATATATATATATAGATATATATTTAATGCATATCAAAATAGAATAAATGTAAAATAAAGTTTGCGATAAAATAATAAGCGCATGATAGTAATAATGCACTAAATATTTCAAAATGATAGTATTTTTCAACTAATAATCTTGCGCTATTGCCAGCAAACCGCTGGAATTATCTTTAGCCACAGGATAATATACATAATACAAACTTCATGAAGCATTCAAGCAATTTACATTTGGGAGCTTGTTCTCCGCTCTAAATTAACTATGATATATACAGTGACTAAACATTTGAAACTATTTAGAAATTTTGGACAGCAATAGTTATGTGCTAATATGCTAACCATGTAAATTCAAGAGTATTAGATACATATGATACGTGATTTGCGGGAAAAAATATAAGATAAATAAAGACAAAAGATAATTGAAAATGATTTGATGATCATAAATCTAGGTCACATAATATATCTTAAATCTATAAGAAAATTCTTGAGAACTTTTACATAAATTTCCATAAAATACTGCGCTATATATTTCAATTTTAACAAATAGTACAATAATTATGTACATAAAAATATTTACACTCTATTGCTTTCAGCGTTTTTACGCTGATTTATACAATTTTTTGTATAAATATTTATGTTACCATTTATTGCCTAAAATGAAATTGAATCTTTAACTATTTATAACATTTTAAAATTTATTTAGCAATATTTTTGTGAAACCGAACGTAAAGAAATTGGATTTAATATCAAAATTATCGATAATAATCCATCCGTATTAAACAATTTGATAAATAAATAGTTTTTAATATTATATTTTTTCCCTGCATGTCGTGTATATCATGCGCGTCTCCTATATTTTCTGTATTATTATATTGTATACTACTAAGAGCATATGGCGCACAACAAACTAAAAATTGCGCTTGCTTTTTCATAGCTAACCAGTATTTATCAGTTTTTCTACATTAGAACGGTGTAGCACGACAGAATTTTGCCATCGTTTCCCCTTGGTGTATCAAAAATGTATCACTTGTTTTTTGTAAACACGGACCGGGCTTTTATCCGATGGAATCCTAACTAAGTTCAAACTGATTATAATGAAAATTGAAGCTGCTGTTGTGGCACGGCCCAGATTCCGGCGTGTACCCGGAAAATTGAATTGTACGGCAGAGAACTGTCCGGGGAGAGAAGCGCGCAAAATCCTCCGTGGAAAACAGCTAGGTGGGACTAATTTTCAATTTAACCGTTCATCAGAATGACCGACCGTGAGCAAACTCGCTGCATTTGTTTCTGCGCTCAGTAGATTGCGGGAGTTATTGCCGACACTCTCCAAGTGCTAAACTGTCTCCGTTATTTGAAGGATTACGTTCGCAAAGGACGTGGCCATTGAAATGAAAGCACAAGGCACCGCTGGGTTATTTGCATGAATAGATTTAACTTCTGACTAAATGTTAATTACATGTCGTTATACCTTACGTAAGCAAGATTAACTCTCACGTATAAAATGGTAATTTGCTTGAGAATGCGATCGGTTTTTTTTTTACTGGCTTTCCTCTTTTTATTGAAAAATTTCCCCTGTCGTTTCTATCCTGCATATTAGTTATTTTATACAGGACTGAATATTGAATATGGAAATTTGCAGCGTTCAGAATCGCGAAAAAAATCAGATTTACGCATGAAGTAATAACATAATAATGACGTATCTAAGTAGACTGGTTGAAAATTGTGCCTACAGATAGAAAAAAGATAAGCTGTCACAGTGAAATCTACATTAGTATCTACATGTTTCTTGGCACATTGAAATACGTGCGGCGTATGAACTCCGGTAATACTGGAGAAATTCGAGTAGTAATTTGTTACGACTATGCGGATGCATTTTGATCAAGTTACCTTTGTTATCACCTCACTGTTCCATTGGTCAATGGCATCCAAGAGGAGTGACTTTAGCCGCATCTGCATACGGCATAAATCACAACCCTCCGCACTCGGAATGCACGGTGGACGTGCATAATCGTGAGACAGGATGTATTTGCGTTACATGCGGCACGCCACTAATCGCTTAATACAATAATATGATTTCGCGTTCGTAGCTCCCTGTCAAGATAAATATACATGTTTAAGATGTACCCCATTCGCACACGGAGTCACGTGCGATGTTAATTATGCGCATTGCGCCAGCATGACTAGGCGATATTGTTTCAACCTACGACGCCCTTTATAAATCATCGAATGCGGACGCGTTAAAACAACAAGCAAGATTATCAAACGACAGAACTTCCACACAAACTTGTCGCGAAACCGTGAGACTGCACAGTGCTTCCCCGTTATTCATTCTAGAACCTTACGAAGCTCTTCTCTATATCAGAATTAAAAGCCGTTTCTCTGCTAAAATTATTTGTAATTGTGTAACTAACAAAAAAGACATATTTATCAATATCGTGGTTTAATTTCATTATGTAACAAATCATTTAAATATTTGAGAGTTTGAATAATTTATTATTTGATCGTTCGACCTGAGAGACAAATATCTTCTCGACATATTCAATACTCATTAATTTACGTGACATATCTCTCGCAGAAAAGAGTCAGTCGCGTTTGCAGTTTCCGTTTCAGCTTCGGTAAAACCCGACAGCTGTCAAATCACGAGAAATGCATATCTCGTGAAGCTTCGACGTTAGCCAGGCGCAATTCCGATGGAAACAAGTTTAAAGGCGATAATATCTGATATTTTTTATGCGAATTACGCATCCGTGATCAATGTGGAAAGTTGAAAATGTTGGAAATCGATACTTTATACTGAATGCACTTCGTGCGCAGACGCACATATACATATATATGTATATATGTATGTGTGTATTGTCTGTATAAGATATAAGTGTGTGTGTATATATATATATATATATATATTAAATTTTATTTAAGTATATCGCGCCATGTCACATTCAATGCAAAATGGTGACATACATCCGCGATACCGCACAACATATCAACAAGCGTATAATTTGACCACCGTACTTTCCGAGCGTAGAGAGAATCTCTGTGAAATTATATGAAACTCTCGTCCTCTCCTTACGCTAAAATATTATAATTCAAACAGTTACGTCTGATTGCTACAGATCTCGTAGTGCAGCATTCATGTACATGCATACATATACGGAAAATTATCTCGTGGAGATAATGTGTATTCAAAGACGCTCGGAAACCCGTACAGCTGATACGTATTCCATCTCCGTGCGCATTTTCGAGCTTGTGTAACTGATAAGTATTAATCATCACGTAGGCGCCGTATCGGTATGCGAAGACACAGCTCAGCTCAGATTTGCCTCACGCTAACTCTCGCGCAAATAGATCCATCGAGCATCCTTACCCTAAATCCGCATACGAAGTTTGGGCGCATGGCTAATTGTTTACTATTTGCACAGTGTTTAAGCAAGCTGAGGGTGGCAGTTCCGCAGGCCGCAAACCGGGTTTTCCGCAGTTCCGCCATCGGGATACCTCTGCAATTTATTCAATGAATAACGTTCATTTTTCTCAACTATTATATATTTAAAAAGAATATTTTATAATTTACTTTAGAAAATTTGAATAATATACTACAAAATTGATTAAATATCGTAAATTATTAAGTATTTCAAATATATCGCGCAAATACATGTGATATAAATAAATTTAACATTCAACAGAACTGCTCAGAGAATATTGTATAAGATTCAATAATGAATAATATAGTTTATCCAGTGATAATAAAAAAATAGTTAAGAATAATGATATTATTGAAAATCGTTTTAGCTTCGATGGATAATAAGAAAAATGTATATTCTTTTAAATAAAGAAAAGAAAAATTTCGATATTCATCAGTAAATTTTGTATCTTTTTTCTTTGATTTATCAATTTTATTGGAAACGATACTTCTCGTCTTTGCATTAACGATCTTCAATATTTCCATACTTTTTCGATTTTATGATCTCTCTAATATCCAGGTCAATTTGAATATCGCCATTCAAAGCGTCGGTAAGTGGCAGACAGCTGGATTGAATGGACGATCCTTGAATAAATAATGAAAATTTACTATTTCCATCCACCGACCGTTATTCTGTCGGTCTTGGAAATTTGCAGAAACAATTTTCAGTGAAGATTAGGTCGAGCGAAATCTCGAAAACCTGGACTCTCCGCTAGACACGGAGTACGATAGGATAATTTTACCGGAGGGCTATGCAGCTGGAATCCCATAGCAAGAAGGTTTAACTGTACCATCGTATGGACGCCTTGATAATCTAGCTGCACCTACCTCTTAATAGTACGCCGTCCAAAGTTACCAAGGATTTCTACAATCTTCGTCAGGTCCCAGTAGTATACACGCTGCGTACTTAATCCAGGATATGCTCTCGGATAATTATAAAGTTGAAATAAGGATAGAGAAACGAGAAGAAAAATCATCAGAAAGAAAATTTTAAGTTGCGTCAAGATTTTTCTTGACATGATAATTATAACAACATTGCATTAATGCGTAAAATTTGCATTTAAATAAAATTGTAGATTGTAATATCAGTTATATTTATCATAAATTCTACCATTTTTACTCCGCTATTCTCGTATATTGTGTTATTGTATTTTTATAATTATTACATATTTAATGCACGCAGTTAACTTATCAGCATTTTGTTTTATTTATATAGAGAGAGAATCAAACTCTCTGCAGCGATTACCTTTTCATAGCTCATATCTAGACAAAAGATGGATAGGACTCAGAATAGAAAAGAGTATAACCTTGTGGTCCCTGTGCAATGGCGGGTATCTATACGTCCGTCTTTTTTTGCTCTCAATGCACGGAGGAAGAAATAAATCCTGGCGCAAATCGCTCATCTGGAAACTGAGGGGCAAAGACAGGGGAGGAAGTGCTATTGTTCGCGCGTGGATGACAGTCCCGAAAATAAAAATCCGCCCGCGGTGCTCCATCCAATATCGGAAGAATGCCTTTGAAAGGAGAAAAATGTCGTAACGGACATTCAAACGCTCGGGGGCGCCTATGTTAAATTTAATTATTTAATAGATGGAGTTTAATAAATTTTATCTACCATTTTCCAGATATATATATATATCTATTAAATGTAGCAAAAAAATCTCTAATTATATTTTTGCAAATACCTTTCCATTATATAATCAATTGTTCATTTATTAGTTAAAAATCAATAAATTTCTCGCATCGACAATTCAATCAGAATTCAATATTTTAAATAGAAAATATACGTAACAAATAAAGAGATGACTTATACATTTCGCACATAATGTGAATAATTTTGTGATAAAATTCCCTTAAATATATATTGGTACTAATTAAATTATTAACCTCGCAATAAACCGTGGCTAATACCAATAATATCGGTTATTAACTTTGTGTGCCAGTGCGTTTCATAAATAACAAAGTATGTACTTAATTAGAACTCCGATGCAAATTTTTTTTGTATGTAGGCGACTTATCGTTGCATGCTAAACTTGCTTCATTAAGACTTTCAGAAGAAACCGCCGAGTATGCCGGATTAATTACGCGCGTCACTAAATCGAGAGCCAAAGTTTACCGGCTGATGAATAAGTCGATAGCGCCGAGAGGCAATTATCATTAACCGTCGCTTTTAATACAGCCGCAAATTCGCTTCTGACACATTTGCGTCCAGAAATTTATCGGGGACAGCCGCGAATAGCCGCAGATAGAGACCGGCCAAGATATTCTCAACGATCGTTCGGTTCGCAGACCGTGAGGAGCATCTCGCTGCGGAGCAGTTTTAATATGCTAAGTGCCTGATAGTCCATAACCGTAATGTTAAAACTTTGTGACTTCTTATTGCGAGGATATGCGCTGCTGTATCGATTCCGTATAACGGAGGAACGCATACGCGCACTTCACGTATCGAGTTCGCGTCGTGCTCGCAAACTCGAAGCTCAGAAACTCGCGTAAGCGACCCAGTTGGAAAACGTTAAACGCGCGCCTACCTCCCTTGTGAACTCCTGCCGCATTTATTACCGCGCATTGGGTCGCACTTTTCGTTTCCGAGGGAAACTTTTTGCCGTTATCCGGTGTCCCAAATAGCGAGCCGAGAGTACATTCGCGATTCGGCAGGACGCGTCGGCGAAAGTTCACTGCCTGGAACACAGCGCGGGAGAGCCCTTAAATTTCTACCGACGGAAAAGTCGATATTGTTTCCGGCGCCGCTACATACGTAGCCATAAATTCAAAATAGATGCCGGATGTTGAGGGCACTTTCAGACATTGTGTTCCATATGGCCGCTGTCATGACCGTGTTGCTGAGTTTCGCGGCTGAAATTTCGTTGCCAAGTTTCGACCGAATGATCTCTAACTGTACAAGTATGTACATTTAAGTGTGTCATACTAATTTATTAAACGGATGAACCGGCAAAGGTTTCCGCAATATTTTATAGTGATATTTTACAATAAATATATTTATTTCTCATTGAAAAATTTAACACCTACAAATATCTTAAGAATATATTTTTATTGAAAATGTTACTTCGTACCTTATTAATGTGATTCGTATATTATTTCTATTAAACGCAATTTATATCTATTTTGGTATTTTAATAACTATCCATCTTTGTCGGTAAAGGATATTTTTATCGATGGTATTACTATTTTTAAATAATACCAAGTTGTCTTGTACAATGAAAAACTTTTATAAAAATTTTGCATACGTATTAGAAATTAAAAATTAACGTGTTTTTTTGTAAAATAAATGGGAATTTTTGATAAAAGGTTTTCTCAAATATGTTAAATTCCTATGGCAATTTTCTCGCGACGATCTGACCACGGACGTAATCATGTGCTGTATCGATTTCACAACGGATTGCACACGCGAGTATTAAGCTAACATCAAAGGATATTCTCGGGAGATTACATGCCTCGTATTTGTTCAAAGAACACAATGTTGTCTGCTTCCGTCTTTGCTCAGTTGCATCTTGAAATCCGAGGTGTTCTAAAGACGGCCGAGTGATCTTATAAATTCCTCAGATCGCGAAAGACTTATATGAATCTCCATAATAATATTTACTATTTTATAATAATAAAAATGACACTTATTACAGTCAGATTTTAATATGACAGCTGCTATCTACAATTTTATCGCTTATCTGATTAAGTTGTTTGCTGATCTAACATAGGAGCACATTGATTTATTTATTGATATGCAGTTTTATATAGGTATAAAAATATAAATAAATTATATATCCATATATATATGTCAATAAAATACGACAAGTTTCCAAGCTGGTCTGTTTGATAAAATTGGCAATTACTTGCGAATAATTCAGTAGAATTTCCATAAACTGAAAATATTGATTTCTTCGTCATAATATTTATTTATGACATAATAAAATTTTTAGTTTATTAGTATTCTCATAAAAAAGTTTTTATTTTGTATTCAATTATAATTGTTTTATTTAATTTTACAAATAATGTTTATTTAATTTGCAAGTTACAGCGTAAAATGTAGGTGTAAAATTAAAAAGTAAGAAAGAAACGGAAAACTTTTTGAAAAATCACTCGTTTACAAAATCAAAAGGAAAGAAAAAACTATGTTTTAAATCTTGTTTTGTCAGTCTGCTTTTTTATGGTAGCTTCCCGCGCATCTCGTTTATCTTGGGAGACCGCTAGCGAAGTCGTTCGCGGAATATCTCGAAGCTGCGGGGACTTTCAGTTTTACGACATTGGATAATGTCGCGCGACAAGCGAAAGTGCGGGATGGAAGAAGAGGCGCGAATGCGAGTCACGTTTAGTGGCGGTGTCAAGACACCGGCGTTATTCTGGCTGACAGGTAAAGCGGAATTCTTGAAGACACATAGATAGGAGGCACGTCCAACCAGTCAATGTGCATTCTACCAGATCTTAGATGAACAACGGAACATAAACCACGTCGTTTTACTCCCCATAGAAAAGAGTTAGGAAACTGTCTTGCGAACTGAGAATGCTGGAAAATTTAGTGTCTGTGTATACATATGGTAGAATCTTTTACCATTAAACTTCGAAGGGAAACTTTCTTTTCATACCATCAAAAATACTCGCGATACAGTTTAACTCCTTGCACGCACACATATGTTAAGCCATTTTATATACCTTGCAGTCAAATTTTAGGGAAGTGTTTAGATTGCTTTGTTTTGCTACTGACGTATTCCGAGCTTTGCTCACAGATGATCAAAAATCTCGTTTTAATCATATATTTATTATGTAAGAACATAGCCAAAAGAGAAATCTTTGAGATGTGCGCCCTTAAAGCTAAGCTTGTAGAATCTGCTGGCATCGATCCAACTGCTCGGTAGATTTTGATATCTTTGATTCTTGCAAATGCTTCCGCTTCTGCGATGCAAACGTTCCTCGAAATCCAAGGGATGTTCGCTCAATCCTTAGATCCATGAATCCTTGTACAGTTCTTGAATCCCTGAGTGCTTGCTTTCTACATCCTCTGAAATTCCTATGTTTTTGTATCACTGAGATTTAGATAGGATCTCGTGTGCAAACTATACTTTTCGCAAAAAATTTGGCATGATTTAACTTAAGGTGCTGCCAAAACGCGGCGATTCTCAGATGTGGAAATTACCGATACATAACTAGACAGAACATTGTGTGAATTATTGGAGCACAAGCTTCAGCCTCGTGTTTTCGATACTAAGCAGATACAATTTGTCATCAGATCATGATCCTAAATGATGAGTGAGTGCGTTAGATCAACGAGCTTGACTGTTGCACGCGATATTCAAATGGTGTTAACATCTGTGATTGTCGATTATTGCTGGTTTATGGAAACATTGATTCGTGTACACGAATCTTATTAGTCGAGTTTAATGTACATGCTTTTCATCGCAAATGAATAAAATAAATATTTCTAATTTTTTGAGAATTATAATATAAGCAGAAATTAATATCAAAAACTTGCTCATTGTAATGTAATTTTTATAAGAATACACACAACTTTCAGATACAAAATCTTTCAAACAATTTTACGTGTAATATTAATTTTCGAATGCCATTTTTTTAGCTCTGCGTTATTTGTTGGCGCATCTTTCCCAGAACTATCGATATATCGTCCCGTCCGGTATCGGTTCCCCGAAACGAGTCGATTTCATTCTCGTGCTTTTAGATGAAACTATTTTCTTATCGACACGTTGATCAATACGTCCAATTTACGTGCATTTGTCCGATTGATATTTATGACTTGGCGATCGGCGGATCACCACCACGGTCTCAACTTTATGACGCAAGCATTTCCGTGTCACGCAACGTTCACGCTTGGTGGTACCAAGGACCACGACATCTCCTGTCATGCCTCGTCAATAGCGACACGTATCGTCTGCGAAATTAGAATCGTAAACGAGAAAGAGTGACGATGTATACACACACACACACACACACACACATATATATATACATATATATATATATATACGCGTTTCATGTTTTCTAGGAGCCGCGAAATGGGTCGTGCACGCCTCGATCTGGCCCAGTGAATTATTGGAACGTTTTCCATGAAGAATGCCACGATAGGCATACGTCGCGGGGGTCGATTGATGTGCTGTCTCTCGTCTGCAAATCATGTCGAAGCAGAAGGCTTAATGTTCCGTACAAATCAAATCCACGTTGGGACGCCAGCTCAAATTCGTTAGACATGTCAACCGTCGTTTTGACTTTATAGACAGGCCAGTACTTTTTAAGTACTCTGATATAGATTAATACTTTTTAGATACGAGTCATTTTTCAATGTACAGCGGGAAAAGGGGTTTTCAGAGAAATGAAAAAAAATCTAAAACTATTATATAACAGTTCTACAATTTATGTCTATTTTAGAATCTGACAATAATTTTTTTAAACGTCGAAAACGGAATTACTTTCATAACTTACATCGAATCGTGAAAATAAACGCCAGCGTATAAAACGTTGCGGTTACTTTATTTTGCTTTCGACCTATACGCGTATACTCCGATCGTATATTTTATTCTTATTCTGTATTTTACTTTTTACATTCTCCACCGTTCTCCTCTATTTCATGTTTCTGTTCCTTATTTTCTTGTGTAACGAGCTGAGCTACGCGCATTCTGTTAGTCAAGAAGTGGATACCAATTCTGGTAAATCGTATTTTTTCTTCCGTTAACAGAAATATTGCTATTTTTTAACCGTAGAAACAAATTGATCTTGTTAAATTCTTAATGATACGACATTAGTTTAATGCTGCGTTTTGACATTCTTGCAAATTACAATTATCTAGACATTTTATTACATGTTATTATTGTGTATTAATGTCTAATTGTAAGTGACCTTTCATAAAAAAGATAATAGCGTAACATACATGTTGGGCATGCATGTATATGTACAAAAATGTATTTTTGTAAGAGTTGTTAATAACGCGATCAATCCAAGTGAGCGACAGCGAAGTTATTACACGTATGTTCGCGATGAAACTGGTTGCCGCTTGCATTTAAATTCCAAAGTTTGCATAAACGTTTTCATAAATGCTGGACGAGCTTGCTTTTAGAAATGGTCGCGCGATTGCCTTTGACGCGACAAAAAGTGCAATATACGCGGGTGTGCACATTTTGCATGCAAATATTGTGGCAATTTAATTGCATTAAAATTTAGATAAATTTCGACAGAAAATAATTGAAAAAGAGCGACTGCGCAGAGAATCATCTGAGATGAATACGATATGATGATATAATTCTCAATTTTTTCTGCGCGGCAAAATCGCATAAACTAATATATTTTGTAACATACATTTTGCAACTAACATAATTGTACGCAATCCTTTAAAAAAATTTTATTTTAAAATTTTGTACAAATTTGCAACAATTCAATTTTTTAAGGATTATATTTCACGAACCATAGTAAAAAAATAAAAAAAGGCAAGAGAGAGCCACAACTTTAAGCGTCAAGACTAGTGCTACGTAGCTCTTGATACATCTCGTATGCATAGCATGCGTTCACATAAAAGGATGCGACTGGAGTGTCCAACGATAACGGTTCCCCGAGTTTCCCGACATTAGATGCAGCTATTGTCTCGCTAGTGGTAGATGCTATAATCATTTAATATCGCGGCATAACAGGTGTCTCGTTGGAGTTGACACGGGGTATCCTGAAAACGCGAGCACGAGCGATTTTTACCGTTGCGAAAAATGGTTAGTAATTCATTCTTGTATCTTTTGTCGACTTCCGCCCAGGAGTTCATTGCTATAAAGCTGCACTCCTTACACGGACGTATTGAAAATCGAGGCCATAGCGACCGACGTCATCCAATATAAATTCAAATTTTTCATCACGCTTGCGGTTGCCACCTTTTTTATGCTCGGCACACAACAGCTAGTTCACGAGACTTTATTAAACGATAAAAGACTAAAAATATAGACGCGCGTGACAAGACTGAATAATATATAATAATTCTTTAGACATAATTTACATTTACATTAGCAGAAATTGTTATTACCAATTCTTACCGTCATCATTATTAAGATGATTATCAGAAATAATAACGTGTGTTTCCTCTTGCAGAGAAAATCTAAGTTGATCTCTTCGATACCCAAGTCAGTCGAACGAGTTATTTTAAAAATCGGGCTCCGGTATTTTTTCAGACTTTATACGCAATTTTTACGCAATTGCATTGGAGATAATTAAGAGGAACGATAAAGTCAACGAAGTTGCGTTTCGCGTGAAGATTTCTCGTGGTTGGCTTCTTAAGTTACAGCGAAAGAATCGACTAAGTACTTTACATTTTCTGCCCAGCTCCCCGGGCAATCCTCGATCAATGACGGCCCGCGACAATTACAGTTCATTAAGCGGCAGCTTCAATCGACAGCCCGTTATGGAGGCGGTTGGCAATGAGACCGTCCTTCGTCGCAATTTAACTTGGTCGCCGCGTCTTCATTCTCAGGCGACGGGTGCATCGTGATTTACATCTCAAAGAAAGCTCCGGAAAGGCTTAACTTAACCATCGATCGTCATTTACGGCTTTGCCGCCGTTCTCTAAATGTAACCATACTTTGCGCCGCGAATAAATCAAGACGGTGCCCGATGAAATCTGAATAGAGAGACGTTTGACGCGTCCGATTCTCCACGACAGATTCCGCGCGAATTTGCCCGTCTGCGAGAAGTTTTATAACTACCAGAAATGAAAACGAACGTAGGAATCCTTCGTTCCTCGGGGGTTCATGAACGTTCCTGCCGTACACCCGTAATCCCGCAGCGAAATTTCTAATTAAATCCTTTGAGCGCTGAAAACAATTTACATTAATAAATACCGCGGTGCGCGATTTGTAGATTTCACATTAAATCAAGCGTATTCCATCTCTTTGCTTTTCCACGGACCGCTTTGTTTCCGATAGATCCCCCGCCTGCCGCTCGCCGCGTTCCGTTTAATTAATGTTCTCGTATATTGTAACATCTGTAGCATAATGTAACACTGTTACAGAACCATTTCGTAACGCCCAAGTTTCGCGATGACGCGTTTACTCGGAGCTGCGCAAGATGCCGTGTCCTTAGAGAATCTTCAATGGAATATTATCCCTGGGAACACCCAGTTAAATGGCGCTATCATCTTGAGAGACTCGTTTCAGCTCGGCCATTAGCGCATCCACGAACGTCAAACTTTGCATATCCGCCGCGTTGGCTTTGCTCACTGGCACAAGTAGTCGCTGATAACCACCATGCCGTGTCGTGTCATGTCGTACGGAGAGAGAGAGAGAGAGAGCGATAGGCGGAAGTCGGGCATTTCGATTCCTCCCAGTGACCCATCCCTCCTGAAACGGATAACATAAGTCACGAGGGATGTAGTTGTTCTAATGAGGGCAGCTCTGAGGCAACCAGTCGTCAACCGTGTTCGATATGGCTTCTTAAAAAAACCAATTAGTCCCTGGAGTGATAGTCCGTAGTTAGTACGTGCGATTGCAGAAGAACGGACTCTTTGAATTATTATTGACGCGCTAAAAGCGTAGAGCGCTCTTTCCCTTGACGTTTCGTGTGATTTCTCACCGCGCCGTTAAGATCACCGTTAAGGTCACGTTTCGAGTCATTTCCTTCTAGGTGAGTGCTCTTTTTGCAGTGAGTAAGCAGAAATTCAGCCGCCGCGCCACTCGGTTCTTTATATCTCCGGTGTCGGCAGCTATTAAAGTTGCTCGACTTTTTCTATCGATCAGTCGCAAAAACGCCTATGCCTGAGCATCGCGCCCGCCACTCCGAGACAAAAGCTGTTACGAGTAGAGTGTAAATGAATGAGCCGTCCTGTCGTGAAAAATGGTTCCAGCCAGACTCCGAGGTATCTGCTAACAATTGGTCACTACAGTCCCACGTTGACGCGTTTCCTCTGACGCAAAAACACAATAGGCCATTTTATTTGTCATTTCGCGTTTTCCGCGAACTATGAAATTTCAAGTCTATGAATATCAGAATATCAGATTGATTCATCAATCAAATTGCGCTATGATTTATATCTGTCCCTTTTATTGCGGCGATACCTCGATCCACGCTGATTAATCTGTCTCAATTAACGATAGCTATTCATTCATTTGACGATGTACATCAAACGTCTCACTTGATAAACACGATTATTGTTTCAGTCAGTAGCCAACTTTATTGGCTAACTTTTAGTATTTTGCAATGCACGTCACTGTAATGTCATTTGGTTTAGATAACAGATATTAAATTACAATTTATCTGTACCTATATAAATTACATATATATATATATATATGTATAATTTTACGTTATTATCCATATTATTTGTTTTAATGCCGCTGACAGTATCTAAAGCATAGAAATTTTTCGGTTTTCCAAATGGAATAAATCGACAGCTATTTTAGTAGTGTTGAAAGCCAAGTGAACGATTGGGCCACTTTGAATGCAATGCAGTAGATCGTCGAAAGATTCCGCAAAGCCAAAACTTTAGAAACGTTTTCCCAAAGGCGAGAAAATTTAAGGATCAAACTCCGTAATTTCGCTGAACATTTACGAAGTTTCCTTCAGAAACTTTTCGGAAATGCAAGGGGGACTTTGTACAATATAAACCTTTGTCTAAGAAAAAATATAATTTTGTCGACGTTGAATAAAATTAGAAAAGTTTTATTGAACAAGTACAAAACGTATATATTTTTAAAAAATAGTGCAAACGACCGTAGATAATATTTCATGACAAAACTATCAAATGTGAATTTCATAGCTTTTTTGTGAAATATAAAAGTATTTGGGATTTATTGAATATTGTCAGAGTATGTCAGAGAATGTTATATATATTAGTTTAAACCAGGTTTTTGAATCCACAAATAAATTTTTGCAAAATAGAATAGTCCACATTGCTGATATTTAAATGATTATTGAATTTTGTAAAACATGTGATATGTCCACATTGATATATGACAAAATTTTGGAATAAATAAAATTATACGCGCCAAAAAAGGCATTGGTTCTCTCCCCCCCCCTCTCTCTCTCTCTCTCTCTCTCTCTCTCTTTCTGTACATATCGATCGCGTAGCTTTACGCACTTTTCGCACAAACGACAAATTTCATTTAGCACGGGATGTAAAAACATTCAAAGGTATAGATGATAGCAGACAAACACGCAAAGCTAAAGGTGGACAGTCACGTAGAGATGTATGTCATTGGATGAAAAAAAAAATAATAGCCACGTTTCGTTGTGTATGGCATGTGTCAATAGACAGTCCGAATAAAAGAGTTTTGTTCAACTGGCTCTATTACTCGCTACTTTTCAATAAACAATCGTAGCATATATCGCACCTGTAGACAATAGACAATTCAACGTTTCTACGCACCGAATATGGTGGCCTGATATTCGATGCCTGATGTTCGAATGCAGTTAACTAAAATTTACTGTGTATATAACATGTATAGGTAACTCTGTGTAATTGTTTCCCACATCCTGTACAAATAATTATACGATTAAAATGCATCTTATATGATTTTAATTAAAGTACATGAACATCGTTTAGTTTCACTGCTATAATTGCAAATACATAGTTCGAAATTGTTGTAATTATTAGTGCACCAAATGTATGTTTTGCATTACATAAATGGTCGTCAACAATTGATTGTTTGTATTTACTTATCGGCATGCAAAGCAAGCTTAGCGCGTTCACTCTCTTGATTTTGATAAGTAGAATATATTATTATTTCTGACAATATGTAATATTAAAATATTTTTTCTTCTCCAAAATTAATAAGTTTTGCGTTTAATGATTATTAAAATTATCCTTCCTTTGTATACGGCACCGGAGCTTCGCAAGCTAACTGAAATTGCATCGCGTTCTACTCCGCCGTGGATATTGTTATAAAACACTCAAAATATTATGCAATATCGTGAGAGTTGGAGCGCCTTTTTCCTATATGCATGCCCGTAGAATAAGCACACATTATTACATAGCGCACTTATGGTCTGAGAGTAATTGCGGAGCCCTTCTGTAGTGGAATGCTTTTTGCCGCTAATGAAAAGAGCAAAGGTGTGTGTCGTAGGGAGTCAAGCTAGGAAAAGCATCGATGCCTTAAAAGCGCCGTATGACACAAAGTACGAGAAATCGAAGCTCAAAGCGAGAGGTTCGAGTGGAGACGACCTAAAAATCGAACCGACCTAATCCAACTGCCGTTCGCGATCGCGGAAGATCAAAGGGACGGCCATCGTTTCACGTTTCCATGGGAATTCTCTCATTTCACTTGTCACATTCTGCTGCACGCTTGTCAAGCTACGTTGATTACAGTAGATCAGTGAAAGCATCGACAATTAAATAAAGCAAATTATTAGAGAAGCGCATCGAGTGCAAGATTGAGCTATTACGTCCTTGATCAATTTTATTTTCAATAGCTTATTGAAAGATTGAAAAAGATAAAATGTTTTAACAACCTAAATATTTTGTAATCATTAAAGTGAAGGCCAAACTTCAAAATATTTTTTTGTGCAGATAATTTAATTCGGCCATAAGTTGAATGTAATTTATGTCTAACGTACATCCTCCTTTTATAAATAGATAATGGATTTTCATATTTTCTATTAAAATAGACATTTTCAAATATGCATTAAGGAAGGAAAATCTTTCTCTTATCCTGGTTAAATAATTTCCGGAATATACTCTTACAAAGACTTATTTAGAATGCAGTTCTCTAAAACAGTAGCCGGGGAAATGTGTGCTTATCCTGGAAATGATCTTCATCTTTTATACGAGCTTTTGCATCTTTTCATATTATGAACCGTTAAATTTACAGTAAATCTATATCGGTGATTAAGAAAACTCAGTGTTCTCAATTTTAGTAATCATAAAATATTCGTCCTCATTAATTTACTTAGTACTCGATATTGATTCAAATATATTCTACGTCTTATTGTTAGATTCTCAAAATACGTACTAAAATAAGAAATTAAATTTAACAAATTTTCATTATATATGTATAAACATTGCACAATTCCAGTTGTTATTTAAACAACACAAGGCATGTATTTTGTTAATAAAACTATGTCGAAACATGTTTTGTAATAATATTGTCATGTAAAAGAACAATATGCCATTATTGCTATAATTATAGCCATCGCTGTTTGCGATGCATTTTTAGGTAACTGCCACTTAAAAGGTAAAAACCGAAGAATAAAACTTTAATGTAGAACCTTAGTTAATCGGGTCTCTGCCGTAATCGGCTTAATTGCCAAGGAGTTTGCAGGCAGGCTTTACGAGGAACGGTCTCAACCCGAACTAGAAGTACCTACTTTACTGAGAAAGTCGCTCGTGTATCGGTGTTTGAAAATGTCACAGTAGGGACGATACACGTAGGCTAAAATGCAGTCAGACTTCAAGAAATAAAGTTATGTATTCTTCTCTCTTCTCTTCTTGTATCCAAATTAGAATTTTTTAATATACCGCGTACAATAAATAAAATTTTATTCTTTATTTTTTTAATTTTAAATAAATTTGAGTATTGTCAATAAAAAATATGTTGCATTCAATGTTTAAAAAAAAAGACAAAACTGTATACAACTGAAGACATATATGGAACATCGAGTAAATCTAGTTTTCATGCAAGCGCACTATAGTTTGCACCAAACGCGCGCGTCAGCGCGCAATAACGTTTTCATGCGCACGTTGTACAAATGTTACAGCACATGAGTTCAACTATCAATATAAGCGTATAACTATAATATTTATGCTCCGATTATACAGATTTGGGAAGGGAAACTGAGTTTATAATGAATTTTTAATTTATTCGTTTACACAGTCAGTTACATTGTTTATACAAAAAATATTAATATTATTATTTATTGACATTATTATTGAAATATACGCATTACAACGTACAGTAACGTATTTTAACGTGTACATGAAAACTAAAAAAAAAGAGAAAATATATAATTTTATAAAAATTAATCCCTATTATTGTTAATATAAAAAAAGAGACATTTGTGAAATGATTAATTAAAGCTAACACACAAATGCGCAGATTTATTTGTCCTTTGTAAAGAAGGATATAAAGATATTTTTTAATGTAAGTTATGCGTAAAATCTTTTGTGGTTATACTTTTTTTACAAGATTATCCATTAAGAAGTTTAAACACATACTTTAGAAGACAATTTTAAATAGGATTTATCAAAATAATAAAAATGCAGCGAATTTAAATATCTTTCTAACTGTAATCTGTTCTTTTTTATTTTAAATCTACAATTTCATATCTAAAACTAAACCCCGAAGTCTAGACTATTTAAGGATGTATTACCTATACCTTCCCAGCCAAAAGTACAGTAATCTGAGAAATCCAATATACATATATCGGTTATATGCATACTTTAACGGCTTACTACTATTTCATATCATAACAAGGACATTAATGATTTAAGTGATTTTAACCAGTTTTTATGATTATTAACAGTGTATTTGTAAATAATCTTAATAGAGGCTCAAAACTTTTTGCTGGGAATCTTCCCTGATTCTAACTGCTAGAAATAAAAATCATACATGTATAATGTGGATAAAGACAGAAAGTAACGGTTAATATGATCAAAAATATCACGCAATAGCAT
>VBVR01000313.1:37545-57285 GCA_011638315.1 Tetramorium parvispinum | reverse complement strand
TACAACACAAAATGATTAGGATTATTCTATGTTAAGAAATTGAGTTGACTTTTATTTCTCCGAAACGCCTTTTACCTAATAAAATTTTGTTTAATCCATTGTGTCTCCCAAAAAATTAAGCAACTAATCTTATCTAATAGCAGGGTTGGAAATATTTCAAATGCTCAAGCAAGAATGTGAACTATACTTTTTATTGAAAAAAATATTACATGCGTATACATTATAAATGTTAGATGTGTATATAAAAGTTCAAATGCATATATATATTTATTTTATTAATAAAATTCACAGAACATCCACAAATTATTATGTATGAACAATATACAAGAATTAGTGATTTATCGACAGTGGTCAAAAGCGGATGTAGTACGGATGATATACATATACCATATGCAAAGCGCGATTGATCGACAGTTTCGAAAAGTCGATGTAGCACGGACACATATCAAAAAGCGATTTATCGACTGTGTCGGAAAATGGATGTGCCAACGTAGTTCTACGTCCACGTTTGTCGCGGATGCTAGGCCAAATATCGGTCCCACAAAAAAGGCCGGGATGGCCGCTCTCAGGTTTCTCTCTGATTGGAGCAAAGTATCACGTGACTGAAAAGCATTGGAAACGGCATCTAACGTGGGACGTTAATATTCCCGATGGCGACTGCCATCTCGGAAACGCGCGCTATTTCGTGTATACTAGCTCCAGACGCCATTTTGGAAGAAGATATTTTAGGAGTAGTTGACGTTCCCGAATCTTGTTGTATTTCAGCGTCGTGCATTTTCTCGAGTGAAGTTTCGCGTCAAAAATGGGCGAGGATTTCAACGGAGGTGAGCGATTCGACGACCTGACGCGTCCCGCCGTCAGACGCGCCGCCGCGACTCGATTTCCCGCTTTGTTAATTGGTCAGCCGATCTGTTTGCGATACGTAATGGCTGGACATGAGCTAAACAGTAAACAGTGCCAACGATTGATCCTCGAGACGGTATCTTTGTTGTTTAGAGTTCGCCGAGTTTGCTTGGATTCTTCTAACGCCTTTGCGTCACAACGAATTCGCGCGACTTGAAGTGTCCGTATTCGGACGAGTGTATCAGAACGTACTGAGAATATATTGCCCACTAATTTCGTTGAATGTTATTTAAACATTTATCTTTATTTGATTTAAAGCATAGAAAGCCGGCAGACACGGAATATATAGCAATATTACAACATTGCAGCGATGTTGCAAAGCACTGTCGTTGCAAGATTCTGTGTTTGCTGAATATGTATATGTATACACGGCGCCATTAATGCATAGCTATACTAACTGTACTAGTTCAGAGTGTACCTTTCTCTTTCCACATGCTACCTCCATTGGAAAGAAAAAGACACACTTTGAACTAGTGCAGTTGTATGGCTAGGCATTAATGACGCCGTGTGTACATATATATATATATATATATATATATATATATTTATGTGTGTCATTTACAAGTAAAATTTTTAATAATTTTTTAATTTACATTATATATATATATTATATATATAAAATACACATTTTATATATATATATATCAATAATTTACAAATGAAGTTAATTAGTATTTTGTGTTATGTAATTGATGATGCGATACTATACAATTCTTTTTTATTTTTCTATCTAGATCGTGATAGACAAGATCGGGATAAGGATAGAGATCGGGATAGGGATCGCGACAGGCGGCATCGATCACGCAGTCGAGAACGTAGAAAGCGCTCCCGTTCTCGCTCCAAGGATCGCCGAGACAGAAAGAGGAGTAATTCGCCGAAGAAGAGCCGCAGCTCCAGGAGAAGAAAACCGTCGTTGTATTGGGATGTGCCGCCGCCCGGTTTCGAACACATTACTCCCTTGCAGGCAAGATTACTTGTTACCGTCTTGGATTTTTCATCGAAATTACTTTCAATGCTGTGTATCTACGTATATGTGTATTTTATCTTTTTTACAGTACAAGGCTATGCAAGCAGCTGGTCAGATACCTGCAAACATCGTAGCAGATACACCTCAGGCAGCTGTACCCGTAGTCGGTAGCACCATCACGCGTCAAGCGAGAAGACTATACGTAGGGAACATTCCATTCGGCGTCACCGAGGAGGAAATGATGGAGTTCTTCAATCAACAGATGCACCTCTCCGGGCTCGCGCAAGCCGCTGGAAATCCAGTATTGGCGTGTCAAATTAATTTAGACAAAAATTTCGCATTTTTGGAGGTATACTTATCACGTACACTTTATCAGACATATCACTTTTTATACATCATTCAAAAATATAATGACATACTATGAATTTAAATTGGTCATGCCGACCGATAATTTCAGTGCTGGCAACAACACTTTCATTCTCTTTTTCTTTTTGAAATACAGTTCCGATCGATAGATGAAACTACGCAGGCTATGGCGTTCGACGGTATAAATTTCAAAGGGCAGAGTTTGAAGATAAGAAGGCCACATGATTATCAGCCGATGCCGGGAATGACCGATAATCCAAGCATGAACGTGCCAGGTACGGTTCCTGGTATGTTTTAAACATACATTTTCTTACATTTAATAATATTGCGTAACTGCGTTACGCTCGACGATAATTTGGATCTTTATTTTTATTCTAATTTCGCGTATATCTCTTTTTAGATTCGCCGCACAAGATCTTCATTGGTGGTTTACCAAATTATTTGAATGAGGAACAGGTATGCCGGCAAATCCGTGAAATAATTTTATTTATTGCACACCTTTGGATGCAGTTCTTCTCCATTGACGCCCGTTCCAATCAATCTGCATTGATCTGAATTGCATTGCTGATGGTACAAAATTTTTGTCACTCGAAAGAATCGGCTTCAATGATCGACGAAAAATTGCATCGTAATGTCGCAACGGTACAGGATTAGCGTGAGAACGCATGCTAATCCTGTTGCATTGCAAGTTACCCTTGAAGGATTAAATTATAATATAGGTATTTAGCTATTTAGCAGTGAGTGCACTCACATAAACACAAACGTCCGAGAACCCTCCAAGTCTCACTCAAGTTCAACAGAGGTATGTATGTGTTTCCATCAAGATTTCGGCGTCGACTAGGTTCCTCATTAGGTAGTGGTGCGTTGTTCGGATCGTGTGGCTCCGTTCTCATTTTTGTATTTATCTTTGAATCCGCTTCTCGTTTCCCTATGGAACTTCTTTATCATTCCTCGCATCTCGTCGTCTCTCTCGATTGTGGCATATCTTAGTTTAGGAAGCATTAGTGGCGTTACAGCATTTAGGTGGGGTATGCAGTTGCATCAACCGGTTATTCCTTCTTTCTCTCTTTCTCTTTCTCTCTCTCTTACAGCCTTTCTAGGCACGTCGCGGACCCAGTCCATCACGAGGAGATACGAGTCTCTCCAAATCTAGGCAATCTTTTTTTTAGGAAAAATCAACAGGAAAGGGGAGGGGGGAAATTTGTTCCGACTATACATTCCGAAATAAATCGATCAAAGGAAATAGACGATCATTTTCGCGTTTTCAATCTGCCTGAAATGCAAAAATAAGTAAAAATAGAGATACGTGCAACGTCTTAAATAAAGCTCCTTTAAAGCTGCTTATGACTTCTATTTCCAATTTGAAATGCTTTTACAGAGCCGTCCACTCTCGTGCAGCAATGATACGTGTTGCAAAGAAGGATCTTTTTTAGGTCTGCAAGAAAAGCATAAGATCAACGTTTTTACATGTAGCAGAAGTTTTTTTTTCTTTTCTTTCTTTTTTTGGGATTACAGGGTCAACACATAATTTTATGTGCATCTGGTAACAGCTCCAAGTTCTCCGGTACATATTCTTTTCAGGAATACCTTTTCCTTTTTGCAGCTGTTCTTTTTACAGGCTTTTCAGGCTTTACTGCACGTCTCGTCTTGTGCCTCGTTACGTTTACAGGTTACCGCGATCGAATGATCTTCGAGTATAACGATGCAAAGAAAAAACGAAAAATAGTAAAAAAAAAAGAAACGGCAATTTCATTGGATATTAAGAAGTTAAATGTAACGGTATTCTTACAAATGGACTATGTTTAAATTCGTAAGAGAGTAAAAAAAAAAAAAAGAATGTGAACGTCTCGTTATTATGTAGTAAACTGTGGACTGATACCAGTACCCTTTCTCCCCATTTCTTAGCTTAGGGTCGTGCCGATCAAAAGCATTCGCTTACCACTACCACTACTTCTACCACTACTTCTACCACTACTACTACTACCGAACATGACAAAATACCACACTGCCTGGAGAGAGGCTAAGCCCAGTCCCTCGAGGCAAGTACTTATACCATTCTCATTGCCTTCGTACATTGGGTTTATGCGACAATTTTGTAGCTCCCCTTCCTCGATGAGTTCCTCGGTTCTCCTGTACCAATGGTGCGTTCTCTGATTCAATAGTTTCACATCAATAAAAGCATGTTGCTTAAATCAACTAAATCGTGCCGAGTAATCAGTAATTATCAGACGTAGAATCGTATTTGCAACGGAAAGAAATTCTTTAACGAGAGCAACATGCTGTTATCTTAAAGTTTTGAGTTTTCAGTTTCTCAGCCCGTGGAGATGTAAGTAAATTTAATATTACATATTATAATTAAAATCAAAGACGAAGAACGAAGGAATGATGTAAGGAATGATGTAAGGAATGACGCCGGAGCACAATTGAGTGGAAGTTGTTCCGTCGGACGTGAGGGTGGTGTGTAAGGAGTTACCACCGAGGAAAGAGTGATTAAGATACGCAAGCATATCTATGCATTCATATTTCATTTTTCTCACGTTTAGACAATGCAACTTTTCTCCTTAATTTTTTCCGTAGAGACCTATTTAGAGATCCAATTCAATTTTGTCTAATAGTGCGATATCTTCTCTCTTTTCTTTAAAAACCTACTGTAAAAATATTCTTTTAAAGTCCTTATTTTATTTTGATGACGTAGCTTGATAAAATTTAATTGATTAAACTTAGTTAATTTCATAAATGCATAATTTGATTATATTATGAAAAGATTTTAAGAGTACTGTGTCTTTTACGTAGATTTTTACATCTAATATAATCTTTATTTAATTATGAAAATCTTTACGATTGATTACTATCAGAGTTGCACAGTCTATAACTTTTTAGATTCAAAGAATATGTTGCGCGAGTAAAGGGATAACATTTTTCGCGATAATACAGGTGAAGGAGCTGTTGATGAGCTTTGGACAACTGAGGGCGTTCAATCTAGTAAAAGATTCGGCGACCGGTCTCTCCAAGGGATATGCATTCTGCGAATATGTAGACGTCTCAATGACTGACCAGGCAATCGCAGGATTGAACGGAATGCAGCTGGGCGATAAGAAATTAATTGTCCAACGCGCCAGTGTGGGTGCTAAGAATCCTATGATAGGTGCACAAGCTCCAGTACAAATTCAAGTGCCTGGTCTGTCAATGGTTGGCACGAGCGGACCTGCGACTGAAGTGAGAGCAAACTCAAATCAAATTGTTCTAAGAAAATAATGGTTTTACGGTCAGATTTATAATTGTACAATATCTTTCAGGTGCTTTGTTTGCTCAATATGGTTACGCCAGAAGAGCTAATGGAGGAAGAAGAATACGAGGACATCCTCGAGGACATTAAGGAGGAGTGTAACAAATACGGTGTTGTGCGATCCGTAGAAATTCCTAGACCTATCGAAGGTGTTGACGTTCCTGGATGCGGCAAGGTACGCTTAATATCGAATATAAAGTTTTTACTACTTTACTATTATTTACTACTTGTTATTTCGTTACAGGTGTTTGTAGAATTCAATAGCGTGATCGATTGCCAAAAGGCGCAACAGACCCTCACGGGTCGGAAGTTTAACAATCGTGTTGTAGTTACATCGTACTTTGATCCCGACAAGTATCACCGTAGAGAATTCTAAGCTATAGACTTCTCATTTCATACCATTTAATAATTATATATATATAATGCAATGTATATGTGAATTTGAATAATCTAAACGTACTCCAAACGAGAATTACACATTTACCGATGAATAATCAACGATAACGGTAAGCAATTGCTGCGTTTTATGACAAGCGATTAGAATTGTAAGTATGTCGCAATACCCCAACAGAAATTCCGATATAGAATTGTGTGAGCGAACGCGCTTGAAAAACACGACATGTGAACATATGTAATAATAATAAATACATTTGGCCGTTAATATAAGGATGCTATGATAACCGATAATTTGATATTACCTGTTAAGAGATTAAGAAGATAGGTAGATCATTCTGAAGAAAGGCGGAATAAAACTGCAAGATTAATAAAGTATAAGAACATAACTTCATTACAAAAAGTTTTTTTTTTTTTCTAAAATTCTACATGTATAATTTATGACGTCGATTATTTAATATGTATAATAGTGATAAAAGGATAAATTATCATATTGGCGATTGTGTGGAAAATTAATTCAACTTTCCATCTGCAACGCAGGTTGATACGAATGTTGATGAGAAATGTCCCCTGCGGCATCCACTACGAATTTCTGCAGTAGCGCGTAAAGTCCGCCGCCGAGCAGTAACATGCCGATACCCGTTAAAAGTACAATAGCCCAAGCCGGTATAGCTGTACCTTCTAAAAATTATTTAACAAACATTCAGACTGTTGATTTTGATTATCGTGCCGCACCTTCTACTCCCATTATTGTCATAGACTTACTGTAATAACGTCTGGTGATTGTTTTTCTGCCTCTCAAAATTTTGCGCCTGGCCTCGACTTCCTCCAGGAATATTCCCATTACAACTGTTAAAATATAGTTTTCAAAAGTGAAAGAAAGATTAATTTATGAAATCTATATATGTCTTTTTTATGTGCTACATCATGTGTAAGTATGCTAGGATTTATTGTCAAAAATAAAAATGATTGTTATATTATCGCATTATATTTGGTGAAATTAATTAAACTCTCGTTTAGAATGTGTTGCAGATGATTACATTATCACTCTGATAAAGTTCAATAATTATTTCTAATCAATCAGCGACGGTTTCTATTGTACAATAACGTAAAATGATGGAAACCTTCTAAATCAACATCAGATGGATTTATCTACACTTTTCTTTCTTCGTAAAATTAAAATCAAGTTTTTACTTACGTAAAGCTATAGTTAAATAGCACACAAACTTTTTCGAACACATTTTTGTCTCGGAAAAGGCCGCTAGATGAAAAAAACGAAAGAGGCTCGAATCACTATTGTAGTTAACTGTGCAACGTCTACGCAGGGCGTACTGAATCACACCTTTGATAAGAGATAACTGAGTGTACAGCTTATCTGTGTTTTAAGATAGCGAGATACACTTGATGGATATTCCCGTTCTTACATTGACGACATTACAGAAATGTAGAACATTGGGAGTCATTCTGTCAATCTGTCATTATACACTTATTAGTGCACCGATTGTTATACAAAAACTTTAATCATCTTTATGTTAAATAATAACTTTTCTAAAAGAACGAAAATTTTCTAATAATCTATTCTAGCTTAAGATTAATACTGTATTATATAATAAATATAAATATGTTCTTTTACTGCATTACTGTGTATTTTGAAATACTGTGAAAAACCTATAGGCGACGTAGTGGGATTAAGGATTCGTAATGGTATAATGTCAACATCCAGTAAAGGATATAGAACACCTCAAAATCCGTTCATCCTGTTATGATCATTTATTGATCCAAATTAAAGAAACTGAATTACATCTATAGCAAATTATTACAGAATTATTGCAATTACAGTTAGATCGATGCCAATGCAGTAGGTCGATGAAATAACGAGTTGAGCTTGACGAATGTGTGTATGTATGTGTGCCTTCAAATTGAATTCCGCTAAACATGTAAAACGATAATTTCGCTAAGAAAAACAATCTTGAATATAATTTAATATAGGAGCTTATGATTAACAGTAATAAACAAAAAACGGGAAGAACACAGTCTCGAATAAATATATTAAGAAAAAGAAAATTAAATAAAAAGCTAAATAAAAATCCGCCATACACACTTCATGTTAGACTAGAATATATTTTTGCTGCGTGTTTTACGCTTGGAAGTTAGCATCGATGTGATTGTAGTAATTCGCACATTCAGGCGGCTCCTTCGCTTGCGAATTTCTCTCTTTTTTCCTTCGAAGAAGTGAGACGTGAAATATAACTTCGAACAGGGATATAATTATCGTAATTAATTAATATATAGCTGGCACATATACAAGGCATTCCAAATTCCGTTTCACGTTTCGGCGACTTCGCAATGCGCCCTTTTCTGCCCCTATATACTCAATTATAATCGTAACAAGGACCAAAGACACCTTTTCCTATGTCTTTTCTAATAATTTTATTCTCATCAGCACCGTAAGAATGTTTTCAAAGAACATTCCTTTCTGTCTTTCACTAAGCGAGGACGCATAGGAAATTCGACATTTTCAGCTTCGTAATCAATAATTCGAAGGACAAGAAAAAAATTATAAGTTTCTTCTGCGTCTGAAAGATTGCAGGAAAGAAAAAAAAGAGAGACAAAAAGGAAAATAATTCCTGACGAATATCTGAATATCACATTAGCGTCTTACACTATGATTCTAAATTGAATCGGTCTGGCAACTTCTCTCCTATTTTCTTTTGATCTTACTATTTTTTTATATATATGTGTATGACAAACGTAAATCTGGGAGAAAAAAACTTCCTTGCTCGGGATACATTACGCACGAATCGCTAAATGAAATAAATAATACTGTATACATACATAGTGTTTACAGTGCGTCTTACCTTATTAACATATTAAGTAATATTATTAGAATGACATATTTAAATAAAACATTCAGATCAGTCCTTCCTCGCGATACATACTTCGAAAGATAAACGGAATGAAAGGAGGATCTATCTCCGACGAATGTATGGAAAAATCTCGACAAAGAAAGATTGACAGTAAAGGTAATGCGTTTCTTTCTAAATATCTATCCTTCACAAGCTATGCTAAGAAAATTTATAATACCGGACATAGCCATCGTGGAGATCTCAACTAGATATGAATTTTTTTTCTTCTAAGCTATGCCTTACGCGTCTGCGATTAAAGTCATCTCATAGTTTCGCTTGAGAATATTCATAATACTTGGATGGCATAATAACTTTAAGACATAATATCGAGACCTCGATAGGATTAACCAACCTATTTAAGATTCCAATAATAACCACGGGTGCAGTCGTGAAAATGCGCTGCCCAAAATTAACGTATTATTATTACTCTTCAAAATCCTATTGCATTTTCTCATTAGTTTAGCATATTGTTACTGCTCTTTTTATCTTCCTCCTATCTTTTCTCCTTTTTTTTTACAGAAATGTAAATTTCGCATCATATTTTCGCATTTATTGTTTGCTAGATTGAGACGAGCTACTTATTTGTCACAGATAATGCATAATACCTTCGCTTTAAAAGTACGGAACTAAATGTGAGAATAGTGTATTACGTAGGGCTCTTTCTTTCTCTTTTACGTTGATGCCGGATATTAATTAATGTGAATTTTACAGTTCGTCTAAATAGTATACGAAATCGTGTATGTGCGTGTACGTGTGCGTGTGCGCCTGTTGCATTTTTTTTTTATAGCTCTATTCGCGCTATTATCTTCGTGGTTATTCTCAAAACATTTCTCTAGCTGTGGAGCAACTGTCGTAGAGTTTTATTAGGAATTATCGCATCGTTGTTCAACGTGATCAACAGATACATATCGCAAGTGTGTACGTATGTTGTGTATGTGTGTTTGTGTGTATGATTCAAAATTCCGTATGCAATAAGTTATTAGAGAATGTGTATATACGTATATATAAAATAGTATACATAATATATATAACATATAATAGTATATATATAATATATAGAATATATATATACACATATATATGCACATTCCAATAAATATATATCTCTTTTATTACCGAATAGCCATATAATTTAAACGAGCTAAGCATTTCGATTTATGCTTACTTTTACCTTGTAGCTAGCTGGTGTTTTGGCTCGAAATATTCTTTTTCGTTTCGCTTGGCGCCGCGGCGAAACTATTCGTTGAGGAAGAAAACGTCGCTTCCTTGAATTGATTGCCATTTAAAGTCAACTTTTTGCTATTTTCCTGCGTATTGCTGCTGCTATTGCTGTTACTACTACTCCCGTTACATTCTGCTGCTTTACTGTCAACAGATTCAGACGATTCTTGGCACTGATTTGTAATATTGTTCATTAACTCCGCGTTTTCATTGTCCTGCCATTCATCCGACCTCTGTATTATATTTTTTTTAATGAGCACAGTTTTGAACGTTGCTATAGTTTTGCGCAAAGTTATGCAGAAACCTCGAGATGCTGGGATGAGTGGGAATTCAGGTAATACTTTTTCGTCTGTAAATAAAATAAAAATGTATCATCTAAATCCATGTAAAATACTAGAGGATATCCCACTCATTAATTAAGCACAAATCTACATATTACTTAATGATTGCTCTATGAATCAACTTGTAATTAACACAGAATATCTTATTTGCCAAATTTTATTTTGTACCATAACTATGATTTTTCTCAAATATATAGATTTGTACTTAATAAGTAGAGCCGATTGGGAAACACCTTGTATAAATGGATTACATACCAATATCTGCAATTTCTTTAAACGTGGTGGGCGTAACTGGAGACAGCGGATGCTGATTGTTATGTTGGTCAGATATCTCCATCCACAATTCCAACCTCTGCAGCAACTTCTCGGCATGTTTTTTGAAGTGCGCGATGATTATATCCTTGAATACAGACGGTGGATGTAGCAACAATTTCGTCTGCGCCTGTACCAGCTTCAGCACCACCATTTCATTGTACATTCTCGAGTTCTCGCGTCCTTGCTGCGAGCCCTTCTGCTTCTCGAATCCGGCTTCGTTAAAGTATGGCTCACTTACGAGGATCAGGCCCTGTATCGAGACTATCACTTGTAACAGGGTCGACGAGCTTGTCCACACCTCTGTGCCACGACCGGACCAAGTACCTAGCAGACTCACGCACACCTTCCCATCCTCATAGAGATTAGGATTCAACCGGTCGCTGCAGTAGGAGATGTAATGGCAGAGAGGCGGTGCGGCCGGATAGTCGGCAGACAATTGAAAATCAAAATGGAAGAGGCCGTCTTCGTAAGGCGTCTTCTCGGGGCCACGAAACATCACGGAATACAAATCTATACGGTCCTCGAATCCCTTCACCCAGACACCCGGCGGGAGCGAACTCTTCAGTAGTTTCAATTCCTTGGAAACCGTACGGAAGAAGTTGGTCAGATCGGTCGGCTGGAACATGGTCAGCTTGAACTTGTGACTGTCGGGTGCGGTCTCCTCAATAGAGAAGCCCTCGCCTTCGGTATAAACAGTCGGTGGAATCTCGATAGAGCAGGACGGATCTATCGTTTCGTTCGGACGTTCTTCCACTTCGCCCTTTTGCTTCTTCCGCGGGGACGAGGTCTTTTCTGCGTCCGACAGTGACATTTTTCCCAAACCGAATCTCTTCGATACCTCAGCGTGCGCCAGAACGAGCTGCGCTTTTATCAGATTACACAGTTTAACGCACACTTGTGACGTTCCGATGCTCTGGGAAGTCAGTAGACTCGTCGGCACGTTTTTGTTCGGTTCCGTCTTCTCGGGCGTGATCATACCGTTTATCGTGGACGAGCATTCTGCTACATTATTGACATCCTCGCTTATGAGGAATTCTCCGCTGGACTCGCTCGAGCCGGACTCCTTCTTCGAATTCTCCGCTGAATACAATCCAGAATCCTCGGGATTGGGATTGGGACTTATGAGCAGTCGATTAACATTCTCCTCGCCGTTCTGTTTTTTGGTATTACTTTCGATAGTTGGAGTATTGTCGTTCTCCGATTCGTTGATAATTGTAACAAACTGTTTCTCCGCCGCATTAACTGGATCATCGCTAGTGCTCGATTTTTTTGAATCTTCTTTATCTATGGATTCTTCCGGACATTCAGAATTAGGCGTGAAGAGTCTCGTGACTTGATCCGCCATACGCTGCGCGACATTTGCCCTGCCGCGTTCCCTCACTCGCTCGAGAAGTCCCTGGAAATGGTTCTCGTGGAAGAACGCGGTACCCATCAGTTTATCCATGTAACGGCAATCTTTGTAGACCTCGAGTAGTTTCCTCATCACCTCCGTTGTCTGTAGAGACGGGTTTTGTGTAAAAATCTCTTCCAATCTCGACATTGCGATTCTAGCTTTCTCGATGTGCGCCGCTAACTTCGGTTTTATGTTATCCAATTCCGTCTGCTCGGTACCATCGTTATCAGCAATGAAACAATCTTCCAATTCCGTCTCCCACGATGAATCGGACGATACATCATCCCACAGTTCTCCTTCGTCGCTATCGTATTCGCCAACCTTGTAGAGATCCTGGGGCCAGCACATGCTAATGTGATCGTCGATCCACCATACTTTCACTCGGCCCTCTGGATAATTGTCCAATACTTGACCAGCAGTACATCCGGCGTCTTCGCCCTCGAAATTCGCTATTCGGATCACCAAGGTTCCAGGTCGGTATTGAAAATCTGGATGATCCTTTAAGTCATAAACACTCACTTCACGTTCCTCCAGAAAGATTGGTCTAAACAAATAGTTAATAACAAATTTAAAAATTTTTCACTATTTTTTAAAATTTTATTTGTAATAATTTTATATTACGTAAAAATTAGAAGTTTATTAAAAATTTAAAGAAGAAAAAATTTTATCTAGTACTTCTAATATTTATTTACATTTTTCTATTAACATATTACATATATTTGATATTCATGTAATATATTTTACTATACAAATCTGAATAAATAAAACTTGCTAAGTTCTAAGAAAATAAATAAAGTGTTTTTGTTTTTGTACTTACTCTGGATTTTGACTAGAAGTATATGTACGGAACCATTTTATTTTGGCAGTACGGCCTTGATGATCAACACTTTGAACAACGCCATACATTCTAGATTCTTCTTTCTGATCTACAACAAAGTCACCTGGGAAAAATTCCTTATCGTCCAGGTGATGAATTGGATACAATTGTGTAGATGGTATACCTAAAACAGAATAACTGATGTTTAGTATCATTATGAGATTTTTTCAGTAAATGATATTATTTATCTCATAATAATGAAAAATCAATATTATAAGCGATTTATAATATTAAAACATAATTTTACTACTACATTTTTACATATTTAAAATAGATAAGGATATTTTGACTATGAAATTATAAGAGAATCTGTGAGAATCTATGACGTGCAATTCTTTCTTTTTCTCTAAAAATTATATGTATATGTATATATATATATATTATCATCATCAATATTAATACCAAATTCTACTGAGCCGTCTTGCCACACCACATTCGCTTTCGTATTAGTGGACAACGTTTCTACGACTATCTTAGTCCCGGGAATTAATGGAACAGGCGGTACTTTCTTTTTAGCTTTTCGCAATTTCTTTTTCTTCAGCACTTTTGTCATCAATGCAGGACCCTTCTTTTTCTTTCCCGCTGATGACATGCTGGAACAGCAGCTAGAAACCTAAAGCGCACACATTTTTATAACTTCAGTTTTCTTTTCTTAATCAAAGAAAAAGAATGATAAATGTTTACCGAAGCAGAGTCACTTTGAGAACCCGTATCTTCCGTATCCCACTCGTCCGAACTTTCAACATGTTGAGATGGCGGCATTAAAAAGTTGTTGCTCACAGTATCTTGAGTATGAATACCGTTACTTTGACTATTTTCCTCCGTCGATTGCTGTTGACCGAACGGTTTATCCTTTTTCTGCTCCTTCTTCTTATCTTCCATCAACTTTGTCACCATGATATTCGGACGCGTCTTCTTGGGACTTTGCTTAGGAACTTGATAAATATCCCTCTGCTGTTTTCGCCACTGCTCGCGGGTAATAACGTTCTCGTTGCCCTTAATTACGTAGAAGTTACGATTGCCGACTTGTACCGTCGAGGGTTCGAATACATTTAACAGTTTCACTTTTTTCAAATCTTCACCCTCAACCACGAACTTCGGCTGAGCCTGATCGGACCAAGCACCATCCTTCGAGTACGCCCGGCACTGCCAATGTACGCCTATCCAATCAATTTCCACCTTTTCCACGATCACTTTGGTTATTTTTTGAGGTTTCAATTTTCTCTTAGCCTTCATCTCCTTCGTGCACTGAATCCACTGCGCATCTTCCAAGCAGTGAACCGGTCCCCACAAGCTCTGACCGGGATAGAACTCGGTCGGATGCGGAAAATCATTGTCCTAAAAACACACAATAATTTTTGTTTGGTGATCTTATGCAAATGATAAATTCGTTCAATCTTACGCTATCTCGCGCCTCTTCCAACTGTCCCAACACGCAGGAATCCATCTCGTTTATGACACAGTGAGATCCGTCTGGCGTTACCAGCCATAGCTTGAAATGCGTCATTCTAATACCGCCGACCCACGAATCCATACACACTGCCATGTCTGTCGCAAACTCCTGCGAATAACAACTATGTGTTTCAATATGTAAACACACTATTATTTATCACACCAATATTGATATACCTGCAGTGGAATCAAGTCTTCGCTTTTGATATCCGTGAGGACCTGTTTGGTACCAATAACTTGTACACAGGCCGTTAGCTCTACGTCCCTGCAGTAGCCCCTCTGCGTATCCTTTCCCTTTATCATCCTGCGCACCACGTCGCCGGGCATAAGTGTCCTATCGGCCAAATGAACCTGGAAATAAGAAACGTCATAAAAATCTCCACGTGTGGCAGCTCAAATGTCGTTAATTTGAAATTCTGATGCCACCTGAGGTCACATGAATGACAAGGGCAAAGGGTGTACGGTTCTGATAAATAAAAAAAAACCCATAAAAAAAGTATAACAGGAGATAATCGGGAAGATCGATGCCCCACGTCGTCGAGGGGAAAAAAAAAAACATGCAGATACCTTCTTGCAGTTGACCAGCTCCTCGACACCGGACGGATGCCAGATCATGCGGATCTCGCCCTTCTTGCGCTTCGGCAGGTTCTCCTCGTTGTCGCTGCTCTCCTCGGAGAGGTCCAGGTCGTCGTTCTCCATGACGATGCCGAAGACGACATTGCCCCGCTTGTCCATGCGGTAGACGACATCCTCGTAGAAATACTGATTCTCCGGCGCAACGTTCGCCGCGGCAGCCATCTTCCCGCCCCTGCCTTGACGACGACGACGATCGCCACTGGCTCCTCCAGGCTCTCTCGCTCTCTCCGCGCGCTCCTCTCAGTGGGGCCGTCGATGGCCGAGCCCGGCGATCACCAGCGCTCACCGGCGCCTACTTCGTTCGCGGAGGGACAGTCCGAGGCGGTACCGAGGCTCGGCGGTCCGGTCGTACCGCGCCGACGACGGTGACGGCGACCAACGTTGACGGCAGATTACGCGTCGCGCAATGTTATAACATCGTCCTCCTGCATTTTGTGCACTCCGAGTAACGAGTGATCGGGAACCTCGGGCAGCGGGTAAAGGGACAGCGGAGACATCTCTTGAAATAATTGTGAATCGCACACACCTAAACCCTGAAATGATAAGCTCGGCGCCGGAGAAACGTTCCCACGACAGTGACCATTTTTTTTGTGCGGAGTCCAACTGACTTCACTTCGCCGATTATCGATAGATTGCGCAGTGTTGATCGGCTATTGAAACGTGGCCACTGAGGACCGAACGGATGAAGGTACCCTCGTCCTGATTTGCCAGATCCGCCGTGAAATTGATTGTTCGATATTGATTCGGTCTGCATGATTTAATACCCAGTTGTTTGGAATTTTATTATTTTGCTGGATGATATTGTGAGATGTTGGCTGTGTTCCAAAATTCACTGCCAGCGCTGAAAATCTGTAGTATATATACATTACGTGCAGTATAGATTTTCAGCACTGGCAATGAATTTTGGAACACGGCCACTGATATCAGTTTTATTATTAATTATAATGACAATGCATCGATTAACAAATGAATCCATTAATTGTAATCATAAAATATAATTAATCGTGATAATTTTGATACGTACGACAATAAGATACAATACAAATTTATATTTTTTTAAATGTCAGATCAATTATGAAATTAGTAAACATAAATGACATATGAAAATAAAACTGATTTAAATGTATTTTTTTAGAATTACATTTTCATTTTAAAGAAATAGAATTTATACACTTGCAGTGTCTCCAAATTCTCACGAATTAAAATAATATGAATATTATTAATAGCAATAATAATTAACAAAATTATAATCAAATAAGTATAAAAAGCATATGAAAAAGATATGAGGCAACAGTAAAATTATTATAATTATCGAATAAATTGATTATTCGTAATATGGATAATTTTTATTTTATTTTCTTTGGTTTCACAGAATTAAAATACTAATAAATAATAACAGAGATAATAACAGAGATAATATTTTCCTTTTTCTGTATAATTCAATAGAATCATGTATATGCTTATACTGCAAAATGAGTACGTTGAAATCCTTGTCCCAGACTCTGTAATATTTGTTGGACCTCTATTTCATTTCGATGATAGAAGATGTAAGCGTCAAATTTTGTCGCTACGTTACAATTTGTTTCTCTGAAAATGATAGATAACACAAGTAATGCGCATATGACTTTAAAATATAATCTATGTTAACATTAATTTGAGAGAGCTTACCCTGCGATGAATGCGAAATAATCTGGGATATTGATAGTACGTCCACATGATGAAATTTCCATATAACTTTGTTTGCATATTGTCTAAAAAAAAAAAAAATGAATATTTTGTTCAATTTAAGTCATTATATATATTTCCTAAATTATCTTAAATTTAATTACAATAGCAATAACTTTTGATAATTCATTAAATCTGTGTTTGTGCTGATTAATTTACCTGATTGTCTACTTCTTGAGTTACTGCAATTCCAATTTCTAAGCATTCAAATCGCACAGGCACTTGTTTCACTTCTCCAGATTTCAATAAGCGCCAAATGGCTTTCTCAATTTGTTTAACGTCTCCCTCTGTACCGACATGCACAGAGCCGCAGTACTTGACAGAGAATCCGCTACTTAATGTTTTATTCCCTGATTTAGATTGACTTTTTTTAGTGGTTTGTTCCACTTGGTCAACTCGTGATACTTCTATTACGGATTTCATGCTCTCAATACCAGAATTTTTTATAAGATGCACTATTGGTTCATAAAGCTCACAAGATTTCTTGATATAGTGCTGAAAATACACATCATAGTAATGATATATCATATCATTACTACGACATAAATATATACATATATATTGTTATTCATCACCATTTGTCAGGTACCTTAATGATATGTAGCATTATCGGTTGTCCACTAGTCTTCTTCATAATTTTCCGTAATTTCCCCTTACTATCGCCGTTTATGACATTCTCGTTTATCTCATCCAGTACATCTCCAACCTCAACTTTATTCTGATTTATATGTAGCGTGTAAATAACACTAAATTTAAAGATATTTATAATTTTAAAAGGTTAGATATTCAGAGATCTTTTTCTTACATCTTCAGCAGCTACCGACTTCTCGTTGACATTGACGATTAATGCTTTCTCGCTGGTGAAACTGCAATGGCAGCGAATAAAACACATAATTCCTTTTTTTCTTATCATAACAAACTTACCATACAGAGATGCCTAAGCTTTTACAAGGTACCAGTTCCAAAGCCACACATTTCGGCATTTGCCAGGTGTCGTCCAAGAAAGCTGCATTTCTTAAATTTAGCTTAAAAGTAAATTTACTGCACTGCAATAGTACAGACAGTAGTATCTCCCGTAGAATGTCATCTCCCAAAATGCTCTTCAAGTCATAAAACTCGGCAGCTAAAGTTGGTATTCTGGTCTAAAGATACAATTATAATTTCTATAATCAACGTAATGAACAAACGTGGACTAACTACATTTGACATAACGTCTCACCAATATTTCTACCGGCATGTGAAGGCACCTTCGCACGAGACATATTCTTATCAGGAGACGAAGTCGCCCAGCAGATGTACGCACCTTTGCATTTTGCTTCACTTGCTCGACTACCAAGAGGAACGTATTGTAGCCACTAGAAATCACATTGACGTTACATAGCTGGCAATATATGAAACCATAAGTATCCAGGAAAGAATGAGAAAGTCACCTGTAATTCTTCTGGGCAACATATTCTAGCCAGTGCCATGCGTAAGGAACCTTGAAATATCCAACGCTATCGAGAGGTGGCAGTAAACCCTTTTGCAAGCAATCTTCTAAGCACTTGCAAAAGTGACACAGATTCTCATTTTCATCAGTGATATCCTTGGCATGTTCTATCAGCTTTCGGGTCCATCCTGAAGGAAAAAAAAAAAACAAAATTATTTCACCAGCTCAGCTACATTTATTTTATTCAAGATAAATTTCTATTACAGGCAGGATGAAAAAATTATCACTACGATTGATGAGAAAATAGTAATGACAAGTAAATAAGTGTTTCTGAAAACGATAGGGAAGAAAAACATTTTATTTATTCCTTGAAAAATATAGACGAAAATATGTGACTTTATATTATGGACATAATGATCCTTGTCATTTACAATACTTTACAAATACAATTGATAAGACTAATCTTCAAGTCAATTAAAAAATTGCAAACGTTTCTCACTCATCCCTACACACACACACATACTCACATCCCATTCAAACACTAATATTGTTAATTAAAGCAATATTTTTCGAAGGTTAAAATTCAATACTTTTTTTCCAAAAGGAAACAAGTGAATAAATTACCACAAAATGAGCAAAAGGAGCTGATGGCGCACAGCCCGATAATTTCGAAAAGAAAAATCGTATTCACGACGTGAAAGGGAGCCGTAAAGCCCTCCCCTTCCCCCCTTACGTTTTAACGGGCCGTCTAACCTGACCCGCTCGATCGCGAGATTACCTTTCAGCTCTTTGATGAGAGGATCCGAGACCGACATGGCACATTCTCCGCGGAATATTGGCGTTAAATCGACTGCGGCGCGTTCATAATACGTCCTACGCGGGAAATCGGTTTATCGCCGCGACACACGACGCGTCAGCGGGAACACCTGCACGTCTGCCTGCATCGTCTGCATGCTGGCGACATGCGGGGGACGGTGGTAGTGGTAGTGAAGTCGCGGCAAACTGGATCGCGCACGCTGGAAATCAAATGGCGCTTTAGAATAGCCACCGCTCGAGGAGAGTTGCTATTAAAAACCGATTATGTCGAGCCCACTTTGAACGATCTATAGCTCGCGTTAGATTTTATAGGACAGAATTCTGCTCGTAATTTTGCATACGGTGCATTTTATGGCGCGTACAATGTGTATTTTCAATACATAATATATGAGTAATATTTCTTAATAATATGATATCATAATTTGATATATGAACAAGAATTTATGAAAACCGAATTTTATAGTTAATTGTTATTAATAATTTAATTCCTTACCTACTAATTGATAATTTATTAAATATTTAATATACAATTCTATTCTAATTTTATAATTTCACATTTTACATTTTGCAGTGAACATGTGTTTTTAACGTATGCGATATTTTTTTAGTAATATAGTGTCAATTTCATATTTAATAATGAATTTTATAATTAATAATTCGATTTTTTATTAATTACTTATTTAGTATTAATTAAATATTTAATCACATATAATG
>VBVR01000313.1:0-37497 GCA_011638315.1 Tetramorium parvispinum | reverse complement strand
ATCACATATAATGTAATAAATATGATAAAATAGATTATTTCCATTGAACATAATTCATAAATTATTAATATTTTTATTAATCGTACCTGATTATGAGCAGAATTTCCCAATGAAAAATGATGATATCGAAAAGACATCTAATCGATATTGACGTGATGCCTTTTCGACATAAAAAACATTTTTTCGATTCGAAATTGAATCGATTCGGCATCGATTTGATCAATCATTTCTCATTGGGTTTGAATTGAGAATTAATATTCCCAATGAATGCTCACACTCTCGCGAATGACGTTTGCGTTCGTGTTTAAATACACAATTATCTAAATACACAAATACGTAATACACATTTATTTTTAATCGACGATTATCTAAATACATATGTAATATTTTTAATATTATTCACATAGCAATGTCTATAAAGAATATAACGAATTAATATAAAACAACAAATATAAAAGTGACATTCCAAAATATTAGCATATCCCAGTAAACACAAAGTAACAATAATATAACGTCAATGTTAAAATTTCCTACTCAACAGTATAACTGTTATATACAAGACGTGTTACATTGTAGTTGTATTGTTGAGTGGGAAATTATAACATTGATGTTACATTATTATTACTTTATGTTTACTGGGGTACTTATCAGAAATAATTTTTGTGATATAATTTCTCTATCTTTCGTAGCAAACAATATTACAACAATATTAAAACGTCTCGCGAACATGTAATAAGATTTACAATAATATTTCAATAACAATTTAGCTCGCAGAGGCAAAAAGCACTGTAGCGTATCATTGAACTCGAGTCTCTACGTCGAGGCACCAAAGGTTGCGTTGATAACGACGTCGTTCCTGTCCCCTAATCACGTAAGGAGATTTGTGTTAGCATCATTATCGTCACGACCGTCAGCGGCTGGTAGTCGGTGGAGGTTTATCTGCCTCCGTTTCCGCCGTAGAACTCGTGCATTTCGTCGAAAACTGGTGCATCTCGAAATCCGGAACGAATTTCGGCATGGCGACGCAGCTCCCCGACGTTAATAGCGTTAAAGCGAGGGCGTTGGCGGCTTTCGCCGAGAAATTCGGCGAACAGGCCGCCGTTTGCGTGTACGCGCCGGGACGCGTTAATCTCATCGGCGAGCACACCGACTACAACGAGGGCTTCGTACTGCCGATGGTAAATCTCCTCTGCATCGTGTGCACGCAAGGTTTTTTTACGTTTCCCTTTTCCCTACGTCTTCCCTTCACCTCGCCCGCAATTTTTTTTTTTTTTTATTTCGTTCTAACAATAGGTGTGAAAATTTATAAGAAGCGCAACGCGAAATAAATCCCGCGTTTTCTTTTCTTCTTTCTTTATTTTCTTTTCTTTTTCTTGAAATATCTCGAGTGCATGGAATGCAAGAAAGATAAGTAAATTTAAATGCATTTCGAAATCGATCTTAATTTGTGGAGAGCGCAATTAATTAATTATGCATGGATCGCATAATAATTATCATTACACGCGGATCGTTATCATTATCAGCACGGTTTGCGCCAATGGGCCACGTGACATCGTTGCGTCTTCTTTCAGCACGCTTAACTATCGGTTACGTAACTAAAGAATGCAAATAAGATTTGTAATCAAATGTAGTCTGTACTACTTCGGTATGCTTTAAATATTACTGCACGTAGAAGTAACTACACAAACACAATATGAGCACTTTGACTGATAAGTGGAACTCACCCAAGATATTCAATAAATTTTTCAATAAAATGTACGTGGATAAGTTTGTATATGTGTATGCATACGTATGATTAACGTATTATTAACACTAGTGACTTCATTGGCCAATACAGGCCAAAACTGCTTTAATAATAAAACAGCATTAAAATAATAGCATAAAATATACACAAAGGAGCTTTTACAGATTAGCGTGCATGTGATCGAACTCGTTATTATTTGTTAAACGTTTTGCCACTCTGGCATAATTTAAATCCTAAAACTCAGAAATAACGCGGATCAATAAAACGCCGTAATAAAATAATTACTGTTCATAAAGCGGCGCAGACGTTATCGGTTATCCGCTTTTGTGAAGGCTGTCGGTTGCATTCTTTTTTTATTAATTGGACAGTTTTTTTTTCAGAATTCTTCTTTTTCGTCCTATTTACGACGAATACACTGCAGTTTCATAGATCCATAATATTTGCACTTAATAAGAAAATCGCAGATATTATTTTTATAATTCGTTTATATATACAAGTTATTAAATGCAGATTTAAATCAATCTGATTAAACTCAACACAGTTTAACGGCAAAACACAACGAGAATTATCATCAATAAAAATTTAATAATTTCGAAATAATTATCTAATAATTATATATAGGCGCTACCGATGGTCACGATGATAGCTGGGAAATCCCACAGTGGTAAGAAAACCAGAATTATTTCTTTGAGCGACGTAATTGGCGCTGTAAACGAATGTGAATTTGAAGCTGAAAGTCGAGCCGATATAAAACCAGGAGAGCCAAAATGGGCGAATTATATAAAAGGATGCATTGCCAATTTTATTTGTAAGTAATTTGCGACTTTAATAGTCGCACATAATTTATTTAGAAATTTAAAATTAAACAGAAAAGCGAAAATTCAATTAAATCCCTGTTAAAAAACATTTACTAAAAGAGATGAGAATCCAAATCCTGCGCGATCACGATAATCCTGGGGCACTTTACTCAATGCAATCGAATAATATATATTTTAGGTGACGTACCCGCGTTCAATGCCGTAATTGTATCGACTGTGCCAGCAGGCGCCGGACTTAGTAGTTCTGCGGCTTTAGAAGTAGCCACGTATACTTTCTTAGAGAGCTTGAGCGGGAAAAAACCGGAGAAACCAGAGCAGAAGGTAATTTTCTTTCAGCGATTTTTTTCCTTTTTTTTAAAGTAACATCATAATGTAATATAAGATAATATATATTATACACTGAAAAAAAATTCTGACTGAAAACGGACGAATCAGAAAATCTTGTAGACGTGATCAAATATTCTGATTATTATAATAGAAATTCTAATCATTATAAGTTATAAAATATTGAGTTCTATTATAATAACCAGAATATTTGATTACGTCTACAAGATTTTTTGATTCGTCCGTTTTCAACCAGAATTTTTTTCAGTGTATATATTATTTAAAAAAAAAAACTGATAATTTCGTTCGTCCATTCGTTCTTTCATTTATTCACAGCTGAGTTAACTCATTTTCTATACAATTTTTAATTAATCCCACACAAATAAAAAAATCCAATTAATAAATAAAAAATATATAAGTTTGTATTTACATATTATACACAGGTTTTAGCATGTCAAAAGGCAGAGCATAACTTTGCTGGAGTGCCTTGCGGTATAATGGACCAATTTATCTCAACGATGGGCAAAGAAGGCTGCGCCCTTTTGCTTGATTGTCGCGACCTTGTTACTAAGCAAATACCCATGCTGCATATAGATGACTATGTTTTTCTCATAACGAATTCGAACGCACCACACAAACTGAGCTCGAGCGCCTACTGCGAGCGCAGAGATTGTTGTTACGAAGCCGCGAAAATGTTGGGCAAGAAAAGTTTGAGAGATGCAAATTTAAAAGATATCCTAGGTAATGAAACATAATTATATATATTTTTTTTAATTTTGTAATATTATCTGAATTTTATTTTATTAAAATTAATCACACTTTGTGTTTATTTTAATACAATAAAAATAATAAATTAAATTGCCGCGCTCTTCATTTCTCTATATGTAATAAACTAACGTGTTTTTAGTCTTGACATCGCAAAATGCACCCGATCTCATCGTGAGAAGATCTCATCACGTTGTCACGGAAATTCAACGAACTCTGGATGCCGCCGCGGCGCTTGAGAAAGGGGACTTTCAGCAATTTGGGCGATTAATGAATGAAAGTCACGACTCATTGCGCGACGGTTACGAGGTCTCGTCCAAGGAACTTGATTCACTAGTCTCGGCGGCCAGGGAGGTAGACGGCGTGTTAGGAAGCCGATTGACAGGCGCAGGCTTCGGTGGTTGCACCGTAACTTTATTGAGAAAGGATGCGGTGAACAAGGCGATCCAACACATAAAAGCGAAGTTAATGTCTTTTCCGTTCTGTATTGAATTAAGCTTTGTTCCGTTTCATATAAATGCTTAAGATATTTTCATTTGTAGATATTCCGGCACACCTGCATTCTACATAGCGACTCCGTTCGGAGGTGCTCGAGATATCAGCGTCAACTAGCATTAATGTTAATTTCTTAAATATACATGTACATATTTTACAGTGTCATATTTCATACAACATTATTAACAATTGTACGATATTTTGAAATACATAATTGATTTTTCAGAATGTACGTATTTTGTTCGCTCGTGTTTATCGAATACATATTTTTCGTGGCACAAGTGGAATTCTGATATATTTACAATGAAATTATTTACAATGCGTGTAAAGTTGTCATAATTCGTGTGTTATTTTAACATATGATGACAAATGGTCTATTATTAGTGTTACAAACAAAAAATGATTTTTAAACCAAAATTTATGGAAAAAGATTGCAAACCATCATTGAATATTGACGAAAGAATTATCAACAAATAAAAATAGAATATACAAACGAGTGTTGAATATGCTAATCTGATTGTGGGTAAATTTATTGTAAAATGAATGCATAGGCGGAGCGTGACTGCCAGTTAAGTCCTTCGTGAGGGTCAAGATTAAAATCAAGGCAAAAGTCATCGAGATTAAAGTTATCCAAGCTGCACCGTTAAAACGAATAATTACGAAAAAATTTAAATTTAATCTTCTATACTTTTAATCTATTTTAAAAAAGTATATATATACACAACATCACCACATTTTCTGAATTGTACTACCAATAATGCGGACCATCATGTGTGCTTATCTAATTCGGAGAAATAGCGTAAATTCGAAATATACAGTTTTATCGGAGTATATATAGACTTTCATAAGTATAAAAATATTATATTGTATAGCGTAGATTTACAAGATACATGGTAAATTTATAATGGCTTGTGCTCATAAATATATACGTACATATGTACAAAATATTTAATTATCTAAATTTGAAAGTAGCGTTTTGGTTCACAATTTGGTTTGGTGCCTTTAACAAGAACGCCATGGTATCTTCATTATAATACTGATGCTCACTAATTGTAATAAAAGAAAAATATTGTCGAATTATCCGCATCTCCATATTTAGTATCGATTAAGAGTCTCGGTTGAATTCGTGTATTCTAAAATAAAAAAAACGTAAAGTTTAAAAAATATTGTGCACATGGAGAAGAGCTAGCATAAAAATTGATTTACCTTTAAGATGGTCGTTAAGTTCGAGTTCGCTGGAACTGCACGTAAGCCCCGAAGGTTTCACGCCTTTAAAGATCTCGATAACACTCGGTTTCAAGTTATGAAAGATTAATGGTTGGCCCCGTTTAGTAAAATCTTCTATCAAAGTCTTGATACCCTGAAGAAAAGCAAGTTGGTTATAAATATAATATGTTTAACAAATTAATATATAATGACAAGACTTAATTTCTCTTTTACGATATATTTATTCACCTTTGCAGCGGTGAAATCAGCCGCTTGGATATGCGTAGAATCTATTACGACGGGCACGGCGGTACCCTCTCGCAATCCTTGCTTGCTAATGACGGCTCGCACGTACTCAACGCTTGGAAACACCAGACTTCGATCCGGAGTTATGACAAGATATTCACAACCGCTAATACTCTGAAAAAAAAGTAATGCTAATGTATATTTTCTGAATTGCAACTCTATTGCAAAAGATACCTTGAATTTTTTTGGCTACTTTTTAGTATTCTCGCTCTTGGTTACATGTTTATGATTATGCTACTGTAGAGAGATAGACACTTAACTATATACTTACCGTAGCTTTATGTACTCGTAACGTCGGTCTGGCCGAGGCATAAAGTAGGAACAAAAGATTTATACCGATGCCAATCACGATGCCTAGTTCGAGTCGTATGAAAAGACAACACAGGAACGTTGCTATGGCCGGTATGAGATCAATTTCTGAAAATAATGGTTGTAATATGATCAAGGAAAGATAAAAAGACTATATAACATTATGGTGAAAAGGGAAGAATTAATTTGGGTAATTTCGATCAAACTTGATTGATTTAACAACTATTAGAATTTTGTTAACGTGGATGGAAGAATCAATTTTTTTGTTATTTATTAGGGAAAAAATCAGATTATGAATAACGAACACAAAAATTCTACTTTAAATAACTTTGCCGGTTGAATTAATTTTAGTTTATTAGAGAAGTTAATTATTCATTAATAATTTGATTTGGATCATGTAATAAATGTGAATATGCAAATGCAAAAAAAAGGAATAATAACTAATAAAGAATCTAAAAACTAATATGACCTCAATTATATGATATAACAAAAATAATTAACGAAGAACATCACGAACGTTTTAATCCATTTTAAATTCTCTTTGAAAGGCTTCGTGATTTCCTTCTGAAATTATTATATGTATTTATCCATAAGTGTTCATAAATTCTAATTGGTTATTTCATTGTGCTAAGAGAAGGCGTACTTTTGCTTCGCCACATTGGCTTTATGACCTGGAACTCCACCATAAAGACAACCGCGGCAATGATGACGGCCGCCAGGGAGGCCTTGGGTATATAATATAGATAGGGTGTGAGGAACTGCAATGATATAAGCACTAATAGTCCGGTGTAGACTCCACCGAGTGTCGTCTTCACCCCGGACGAGTGGTTGACCGCGCCTCGGCTGAGACCACCGCTTACGGGCATCGATGACACAAACGACGATACCACATTGCACGCACCCAACGCCAACATTTCCTGAGTCGCGTCTATCGACTTACCCTCGGCTGTGGATACGTCAATTTAATTATTTGAAGATAGAAAACACACTTATCTCAGACAATTTACTTTAAATAAAAAATTATTCGAAAAAAAGTATTTAATGTATTCGTTCTTAAATGATCTTAATTTTAATATATATTAGCAAGTTTCATTTTATCGTGGCTTACTCGTGGCTTATTATAAGTTCAAAAATCTTCTAAACTAATTTAAATGAATTTAATATGAAGTGACGGATATTGGATTTTTCCAGACAGTCCATATCAATTTTTAAAACATGTTTTTTATGTAAATGTATGTAATATGTATTAATTCTAATTTTTATTTTTTTTGTGTAGAGTTTTTATTTAATTATTACTTAATGAAAAAATTTAATTTGCAACGTTGAGAAGAATATTATTTTTTAATCAACTCACAGAATACTTTGGCGATGGAGATGGTTTCTAGCAGGCTTAGCATAGGAACGACTAAACAGCCAGTGCCCAGAGCGGAAATCATGTCGACGAAATGATAGGTCTCATTCCCGACCTGAGCTTCAAAAGGTGGTACACGGAATTCCGGTAACCCTTGCTTTACATGGCCCGTTAAAAGGACAGGCGATTCTCCCAAATGCTTCTCGAGGAGCCAACACATTATCGCGCAGACAATCACAATGATAATGTTTCTGGCAGTGGAGATTAGCCAAAACAGCTTCGTGAGAACTTGTTGAAGCCGCGATGGTACTTTGGTATTTTTCGGTAGTACCGGCAAATCTTTTACTTTCTAAATAAATAGAAAATTCTGCTTACATATATTGAAAATATTGTCGGTCGTGAATAAATAATCGAAGAAGACATGCTCGGTCATATCATGCCTGGATTTGGTTGTTTAATTACCAAAACAAATAAGTTAAATTACACTGAACTGTAGTAGTATTGTATTTACCCGGAGAAGTAGAAGAACGATTATACAGACAATTCCCAAAGTGGTATCCCAAGTTCTCGTCTCGCCGATATGCTCGAAGATACTTTGCCAGACTTGCACGAACTTGGTACCGGAAACTTTGAGTCCAAGAATATCTTTCACCTGGCTGGTGGCGATGATAATCGATGCCGCCGATGTGAAACCAACGGATACGGGCCCCGATATAAAATCCAGTAAGAATCCTAATATCGTTAAAAAAATGAAAAATAATTTTATTTTTAACAAGTTATATTAAAAATAAACTGTTAATTTGAAAGTAATTATAAATGACTTGCAAATTACGCCAATTTCATTCTTTATGAACTTTATAATGTTACCTAATTGCAAAAGGCCCATTAATAAGGAAACGCAGCCTGAAATGAAACACAGCAATACGGCGAAATCGGGTCCTAGATGAGCCTTTTGTAAAGTTTCTCTCGTTAGAATCGCGGCGATTGCAGTTGGCCCGACAGGCACGTCTTTCCAAGAACCGAAAATTGTGTACACGAAACAGGCCATGAAAGATGAATAGAGTCCATACTGTCCAATTAAAATATTTCTTTATATTAATATTGATGATGTTGACCTTTTAAATTTGATTTAGTTTGTAGCAGATTCAGTCACTGTTTGTATATTTTAGATACCTCAAAATTGCATGTTATGATAATCTTCATTAAAGAAGTAGACAAAAAAAAAGAAGAAAAAACCAATGTAACGACTAAATTTCATGCTAGGCGCCAGTGTCGAATATGCTTACTCATGATACTCAAGGTCGATGAGCTCTTAAATTAATGAATATTTTTCACTGTATCCCACAATATTTATAATACTTTATTATAGTTGATAATAGATTTTTTCTTAGATTAGATTATAATCAAAACATTATTCTTGAATGGCATAAATAAATTTCTTGTGCATTAAATGTTTTAATTAATATTGAAACAAATAAATGAAATAATTATAGCATAATATTTTATTTATAATTTAATTTTCTAATATTTTTATTTTGTAGGAATAACACCGTTAAACAATTTTTACAATAAAATTGTAAAATATTTCTCGAGTAATATTTAAAATTATTTAAAATTATTTTCTACTTAAATATATATGCTTACCTGTAACGGTAATCCCGCGACGTTAGCGTATGCTATGGCTTGTGGAATTACAGTAAGGCCTACGGTGATACCAGCTACTAAATCGGGTACCACGTATTCCTTTCGATAATTCGGTAGCCACGTTAGAATCGGTATTCTCTTGAACAGCAGTTTCTTCTTGCAAGATCTTCTGACTCGTCGGTAGATCCACCTTCTTCCGGAGGTACATCCAGCTTTTTTGCCAGAATTTTGTGGTACTAAAAATTATGAAATTATAAAAATATAAAATATTTTAAATAACTCTTGTATTAATAGCAAGAATTCATAAAGAAATGTGGTAAGCCAAAATTTTTTCACAGAAATTAAAAAATTTTGACGTCTTTTGGCATATTTATTTTGCACAAGTTTATATATTTTACTCAAAATTATAATATTTCATAGTTACTCAATTATTATCTTAATTCAAATATTTTTAAGCTGACGAAACTTATTGAGATTTTATCCTGAAAAATGTGATGAGGACGTGAGATATTTGCGCACAAAGAGTCGACATTTAAAAATCACTCACGAACAGATAATTAAGAAATGTTACGCCACAAAAAAAAAAGATTACATTACAAAACAAATAATAATACTTCCGCTTTGTCAAGTTTTATAAGCTGTCATTATGTTGAAGCATTAACAATAATTTCTTTTTTTGCACTCATCAGTGTCGCTTCGTATTCTTAATTTTAGCGGAAGAAGAGAGAAATACTTAAGTTGAATAGATAAGATGTCAAAACAAATTATTCTTTGCACATCGTGCTGAATGTCTTACGCATAAGCACACAGTCAAATGATTTGACAATGTGACGATTATGTTAACTGTTTCAAATACCGGTTTTTAGAAAAAATACCGCTTGAAATACACGACGTTAAGAAATTTAAAAAATAAGCTTCTGCTTATTTCAGAGTTTAGATAATATTCTAATTAACTTCTTCACTGTCAGTGATGCATATATGCGCAAAAAAACCGTGCCATTTTTGCTTTCAAGATACACATAATGCGCATTATAAAGCAAAATTGGCACGACTTTTTTTGCGCATATATGCGTCACTGACATTGAAGGGGTTAATGTAATTCATGATAAACAAATTACTGTGAAGACATATTTCATAGAGAAATATGTATAAATATAAAAAATAGAAACAAGACAATATATACTTATATACATATACCTCTTTTATTATTCTCAACAGAGCCCGTAATATAATTACAAATAAAATAGAAATTAGATGAAATAAACATAATACGAGTTTAATCAGAATATGAAATGGAACGTATTAATTCGCAACGCATCTTCGATCGTGTGACGTAAGAAATTCAAGGATATCAATTCTATTTATACCTGTGTTTATATTTATATCTGGACGAGATACCAATTTCTGCGAATTCCATATTTTTAATGTGAGAAAGTGCTAGATTTCATGATTGATTATCAATTGTACAACGCTACTTTGAAATTTACGTACACTGTAGAAAGATTATGTAAAATTACATCTATTATATTGGGTAATTTTGAGACCCACTATAAATTGTAAATTTACAATTAAAAACTGTAAATTTTTGCGTTTTGTGTTTATAACTTTACATATAAATTTTGCAAAAATTTCCTTATTTGTTTTTCTTTGTGCATACACTGTAAAAGAAATTTACAAATTAAAAATTTTTTTATTTATGTACTGCAAAATTAGAGAAACACGCAAAAATTTACACCTATTATAGTGGGTCTCAAAATTACATGTAATTTTACATAAATTTTTAGCGCGGCAATTATCGGCATGGCGTTTGATTTTCAATTAACAAGATCAGAAAATATCGTGCAAAATGCCTGTATGCAGCGATGAAAATCAAGCATAATTATCAAGCATAAATGAGATAGCGTAATTCTATAAATGAGATAGCGTAATTCTATAAAGGACGATTAAAAATGTCTCAAATTGAATAATTTGAAATAATTTGGAATTAAGGATTTAACAGTGCAGCGGTGCATTACGTCATTATGATTAATCAACGTCCTTTATAATCAAAATTAGAATCGGTCGGTAGATTGCGTAGGTGCGCAACTCAATTAGAGGTCGTTGTATATTCGATGAGTGCATCTCATTATCTAGACGTTGCTACTATCATTAACAGAAGCTTAGTAATGACAAAATTAAATTTTATGGTATATTCAATTTTTGCGTGTATTTAAATTCATTGAACCCTGTTTATTATTATCTTCTTCATTATTATGAGAGACTGTCCGAGAATGAATGCGCTGTTTTGCGCATTTCACACCTTCAACACGCTCACTCTCCACGAATACATCAACAGTGGGTTTTTCTGCGGTTTGAATATCAGATCGCACGGACAAGGTATTTGTGAGGTAAATACAGGTCGATAGTGATCTTCTACATGAAAGAAAATAAAAAAGAATGACTTACTTAAAGCGCGATATGTTTGTGACTGAGATGTCGTAGACGCAAAATGTTTTTGTGCATCGATCGAAATGAGCTTTGAAAGGAGTTGATGTAATAACACCGATTGTTACACTTACAGAGCTGTGTTCTACACAATACGAATGTAAAGCAGTTATTGTGTTTCGAAACATTTGTCTTTTTGCGCATTAATCAACGACATCGAAGCTAAGCAACGCGCAAACAGTCTACTTATTGTTAGACAAATTCTTAAACAGTTCTATATTCTCTCGCGTACACCTTCTGTATTTAATAGTCTAGTAGTCTTATTATTATAATCAATTAGACTTTCAAATGAGTATTTCAATTGCAAGCGTTTATCGAACAGCAATTGTTGTCGCGATTTGCATTCAGCTTCTGTAAGAAAAATTTGTAGCACTCCTGTGATTTATAATAACCCGTACTATACTTTTCTGTTAATGTTCAGTATAAATATGTAAAAGGATGTTATGTACGTATAAGAAAAAAAATTATTCGCGACGAAAGAATCGCCGCGACGTTAAATGCGTGCATAAGTGCACATGCGCGATGCGAATAAAGGCAACGTGCCTTGAAACAATTTTTCGCCGATTGCGAATATTATAAAACGCTATGAAAAAAAAACGACTGTTCAACCGTGAAAGTGAAGGTCGGCATACGGTGCATGGAATATTTTTGCAAATTTTTGTTCGATGTTTCCGCGCCGCGCCGTCCTGCATCTCCCGCTGCGCGACGCGGTATCGCTGAATCACACGCCAATTATTATCTCGCCCGCTTTTGTGTGCACCGGTAATATTTTCGCGCGAATCATCGATTAATTTACGGACTCGCGATTTGCTTTCGCGGAACATGTACCGTTAGGTCGAAATTCTCTCAGTTACAATTATACGTAAAAGCGAGTCCGATTGAAACTTTATGCCAGACGACTTTCAGTTCTTCTTAAAATACGGAGAGATTGATTATCTCCTGTTTTAACTCAATATCTCAACGTGAAATTTTATTTTTAATATTTTTCTAAGATGTAACATTCTTTCAAAAGATATACTTAAAAAAATCAATTTTTTCCACGCCCGATTAATCCTAATTAAAATGCACTAACGCACTGTTAAATATTAAAAGATCAAATTTAAAGTAATTTCTTAAATAAAATAAAAAGTAAACAACGTATTTTATTATTTTTAACTACGTATGTCGAAATTCTTTTGGTACAAACATGGTATTATTTAACTATTGTCTTAATTAAATTAATGATACGAGTATATTGAATAAAAGCAATGGCGTTCTAGTTCTAAAAAATGATGGTTAAAAATGACCTAAATTAAATATAATTTGACGTGTACGAGTTTAATAATGCATGAAGTGGCGTCTCACCTTCGAGATTGACAATCTTCGCGTCTTTAGTGATGGCATGAGCACTGCTGGGATTACCGTTCACCGTATCCGGCTCGTTGTTGTTACTGCGAAGAACGTCATCGAGCGCATTGCTGCTGAAGCCGGTCAGCGTGACCTCCCTACGATTTTCCATGTCGTACTCCTCGTTGACGTTGTACCTGGACATGATGCGACCCAGGGATCGACGAGATAGATAAAGTGCGCAATTCGGACGGAACGCGTGGACCGATATACAAACGCGCGGACCGATGTCGAGCCTCCTCCTCAAGTGGACTCCATCCCGTCGGGAGCTCGTTCGCACAGCGACCCTGAAGTAGGAGAATGGACTGATTTATATTGCGCGTAACGATCCCGTTAATTTTTCACCTGTCACCTTATCCTTAGATCTCAGCGTTCGCTGATAATCCTTGCGATAATCAATTCATGTATTTTTAATCTTATATACATCAGGTGCCGAGTCTTGCGTTCTTCACTCGGACGAGTTATCTGAACGGCAGAATCTCTTCGCTGCTACGAGACGCAAAGCTTTTGGAGAGGAATCGCAGTCAGTATTTCGCATAGTTCGTTTACGATTATCTAGTCTCATGTAATTAATTTTAAATTCTCTTCTAATTCATCATATTTTATTCAATTTAATTTAATTTAATTAATTAAAACTTATTTGTTCCATATATATTTACAGATATAACTTTGTTCTTGTACTTTACATTTATTATGTTTCGGCAAATATAAATGTTTCTCAATAATTATTTTAATAAACTTTGATAAAGAATTGTCTTAATTGCTTCTTTTAACAATATAATGGAGTGATTAGATAATCGTAAATGGAAAAATGCAGCAGATTATTCGTTGTTGACATTCTAATTCTTAGTAGTGCAGAAAGTGAACAATAGCGATCTGAAAATTTACACACCGTGTTCCCTCTGCCTATCGAGTGAATGGACATTCGTGTTGCTCTTGCAATTGTTTAAACATAGATTTCTCAGATACACAGCAAGAAAACAATGACAGACAGCGAATGCGACGATAATTGACGAAATTTCGCAAATGGCTTTGCGAAAACTCATAAAATAGGGTTTGCTTAATGGCGAATACGTGCGGCGCGAAACAATTGACATTAAAAAGAATTTCACAAGTAAGATAATTATTAGAGCACGTTTATAAAAGTTTGCCAAATAATTATATAACTTTAGATTAATTTATATCTGTAAATATATAATACAATTGAATATATTCAATATATTCAATAAATGAAGTACGTGGTATCAAAGTATTTGAAATGAAAACAAAGAGGAAATATGAAGGAAAAGAAACTTACAGAAAGTTACAAAACTTCGCAATATTGTTTAGAAATCCGCTGCTTTCATTGATATTGCCGTTTCTCAATAGTTATCGGACGAGATAATCGGTATGTACTTTGAAAACGTTGCAGGAAGTCTATAATTGAGTAATATGTATTCGTGTTTTGTATTGACGTTGCGATTATACGTAAAAGTTTATCGTCACGCTCAGTTCATTTCGAATAATTGTAAAACACACGCGGCTATGCGTGGCAAATGATTTATCGTTTATAAAAAAAAATCTTCAATGAAAGTTGCAATTAACAAAATCAACAGTCGGTGGACGCTATTTGTCACCGATACGTCTATGATAAAATTTCGCTTATAAATGTGATTTTACCACCAGTGTACAGGATAACGCATGATTCAAGACTTCATTTTCTCGATGAGAATATTATAGTCGATCCGAAATGAGTAAATGCGAACGAGTAAAAGTCATCGCGCGCGAAGGAACGAACGAATTCAAGCTGTCTTGCGGAACTCGCCGCTTGTTCGGGGCTCGTTACGAGGCGGAACCGGAAACAAGAGTTTGATGTTACAATAACAAGTTACAATAATAGAAAAACGTGCGCGTTGGGAGATGATTCCTATTATGCGTGTAATATAATATCATCCGGTGCAGCTTCACGGAAAACAGTAACGTAATGTTTTGCGGAATCCGGGCTACAATATCATGTGGAATATCGCGATCTCTCGAGGAAACTTGCATGCGGAGTGGAATCTTGGAGACTTGGCAAGACGTTTACGTAATCAATTTCGTACTAAAAAATATTCCGATTAGCCATGCCTTCGGAGTCGGATAAACGCCATTCTCATTATTGCCTATCTATCGTATTAGATAATGCGATATTATGTAAAGCGATATCGAGTACATTACGATCAGTTGATGTTTCGCAAAAAAAAAGACAAGTGCAATTAATTTGTTTGTAGTGACATATGAAGATACAGCGATAAATAAAATAATGAAAAAAAGGAAAGATAATCTTTTCGCATTTCCGTGGAATAGATTTCTCGATGAGATGTATTTTAGTTGGCGCCAGAATCGCGTTCTCGCTGCAGCAAAGTTTCTATTATGATAAATTTGCGTGTATTATTATAGTGATAATTTTATATGTATCTGCATAATAAGTTTTTTTCTGAATCAACGCGAATTAATAGAATGTGTATTAAATTTTCTTTTCGTGCAAATTTTATTTATAAATATTTTTATACGTTTATTATATTATACGTTCATTATTTAAACAACCATGAAGAAATAACTAGATTAAATTTAAATTCGATGAATATGCATTTAATTACTTCTTGACATGTTGATTTTAGCTTGCGACGTCGAATTTCACGACAAAATTTTATTGTGTTTATGTATGTACAAATATAAATAATAATTATAATATTTTTATTCGCCTAATAATATTTTTATTAATTGATTAATATATTCTCTTAATATTTTAATATTTTAGGTTTTAATATCTTACGATACAATTAATCACGAAGAGGATTGAACAAGACAATAATAATACAAAAAAATATTTCTTTATTTACTATTACATTTCCGTCTAGAATGGTATCTATAAATAGACTTAGATTCCAAAGTCTTGAATTTTTCATAAATAATAATGACCATTATGACCACAAATTAAAAACTTATATTTCATTTTACTTTATAATGAGTTATGTAGTCTTTACGCAGGTCTTACAACAAGATAACAAGTTGAACAACGAGACTAGTTGAGCATAATAATCATTAGAACTGATAATGAGTTATGAAAATTAATAGTTGATAACGACACGCGTATCATTTAAAATTTTATTCAGAAACGTGATACTTATAATGTCTCGTGTAACAATAAATTCTAAATCATATTGAATAACAGATCATATTCTATTACGAAATAATAAATATATAATATGATACATTTGAATTACTAGTTTGATTATAAATATTATAGTCTGATTGTAAGTATTAACAAAATCTGCACGTTACTATATTAGTTAAGAATTATATTTTTAATTTATTTGTAATTCTTATATGCTTCTCAAATAATATTTTATCCTCTTATGATTTTCAAATAGCAACGATTATGTGCTTACGAAACATAAATTGTTCAAAGTATAAGAACAGAAATGTATGATGTAATGATATTTTTATCGCAATTTGTCTGAATTAAAATAATAACTTGTTTAAAAATTGAATCGCCGTTTCTTATACTTTAAACACAATTTCATGTGATTAACAACGTTCTAACAAATTTTTTAACGCTAAAGATCCATAGAAAGGACGGAAGTTTTTATTATTAGATTACTCTTACTTGTCGCGCGGATTAATTGCGATTCATCGCTCAAACGTTTTGCACGTGACGAAAGAATGTTGCGGCGAATAGCCGTCCGTGTTTTTAAATGGATCGTCGATGAATCACTGCCTTGCGTTAATCGAGGAAATGAGTAGTTCACCCGGGAATCCTTGAGCGCCTTTGTAGTAGACAGACGAGCGTAATTTCGAGTTTAAACTCGGAATTCCGAGCTATTTCCGACACTATCCAAAACGCTAAATTACCGTCATTAATGTCTAACTAACTACAAAACAAGCAACATATCCTTATTCAAGATAATATAATTCCACAATTTCAAATTAACTACAATTTGAGATATTATTTATTGGACGCTTCATAAGAAGAGATTATTTGCGTGTAACATTGTTAATTTCCGAGAATAGAGATTGCAAATCTATTTTTCAGAACTAATTATTTCTTAAAATGAATAAATAAAATAATTATATTCTCATGTAGATAAATCAGGAGATAAAATACATGTAAATATATTTAGAGATGTATATATGTGTGTGTGTGTGTGTAAAATTTTTTTGCGAAAATGTCGAAGGCACCAATAATTCTTGAATTATAAACGAATGAAAAAGGCTTTTTCACGAACTAAACTTCAGGAAATCAAATAGAATGTGTTTTAACAAAATTCTAATTCATGGAGCTAGTCATATAGATATTAAAGATTGAAGAATTTTTATAAACAATGTTTATAAAAATTGACACTTTCACTGTGAAAAAATTGATTCCATATTAATCAAATAATCTGTCGTTAAAAAGTAAAAGAAATTAGGATCTGTGTATAATATCAGAAAAATTTCAGGATGACCGTTAAATATTCTAAATTTTCAGAAGTGCTAAAAAAATTTTAAACATTTTCTATACATACTTTAGAAACTTCAAAAATCTAGGACATCTCTGAGAGAGGCCTTTTGAGAGATGTCCCACATATTTTTGACATTCTTTAGACGTAAATGCGTACTGAATTTGTACGTTGAAATATTTTTATAAAAGTGACGCATTGAGAAATATGGTTATAATAGGGTTTAATATCGCATGCAGATTTTCTGAGCGCGATCGCAACACGAGGAAGTGTATCGGAGGTCTATCAGCGGTTTTTACCTTTGATATCGTCAGACACCGTAACTGAAAAAAATACCGCTTTGGTCAAGGCTCCCGCCCGCGGACCCGACTAATAACGACTAAGTTTACGAAACTTCCAAAGGGGAATTCTATTCGATTTTGATTTTATCTCTCGAGGAAAATGCAATGCGTGTGAAGGATCAAATGCAGTAGCGATTAAAAACAATAGACTTCATTTCCGCGTATTTCAAGTAATCCCGTCTGAAACAACGCGTGAAGCAATTATAATAGTTTCAAACACCTTTCAGAAGAATATAAAGAAATATAGGAACATAATATACGCAACAGTCGATAAAATTTGCTTTTTATCCTTTAATTCCGGGTAATTAAAAATGTATTGACGCTCGCGTCCGAATCAAATGCACGATGCATCCCTTTTCCCGATGGAAAGTACTTTTCCTTAAATATTTAACAGAGATAAAAGTCGCGTGCTTTATTTACGAGGCCCCGTCCCTTCGTGCGTGAAAAGCCGCGGTGAATACGCGCGCGGCTCGCTCATTTCACTCGTCCGCAATCGGCGCACGTGAGCGAGCGCGTGCGAAAGTTTATTAGAAGGCCTATAATCCTACATAAAAGGCGGAAGATGCTTTCTCTGGCGCGATTTCAACGATTGATCCTCTCCTGCATAAGTTTGCGTAAAACGCATCGATCGACGTTTCTCTCTTTCTCTCTCTCTCTCTCTCTCTCTCTCTCTCTCTCTCTCTTACTCTTCTACTTCTCTTCTCTCTTCTCTTTCCGCGATGTCCGCGATGCGGAGAGCGGACGCCGTAAAGTGTGCCGTCCGACTTTCCGCTGATATACGAGCGTTTTCGTTATCAATTGACATTCAACGATCCGCGCCACGACGTAATACAAAAGCTGCTAAACGAACCGTTTAAACACTGCGCTCTCGCTCTGCATTAAATAGAAAATTATTTTCATTATTCATATCACATTCCACGTTATTTCTCATCTGTTCATCCGGTAGAGACGCCGGGATCGGCGCTCGCCTTCCTGTCCTCGTGCATTGAAATTGTGAAAATTGTATTACAATTGATTTTTGACTTTCGTACTTCGTCCCCTCTGTGTTCGACTATACGGCGTATTACTCACCCCTGAGTGAGTTGCGTCCGTGGTTAACACGCGCGACGACGGGGCTCGACTCCTCGACGGTCCGGGTTCATCGTCGAGTCGGCGGGCGCGTGCGGGCCCGCGCGCGGTTCTCTTCTTTTCCTCTCAATTCCTCTCTTCTTCAACTGGAACTGCAGCTCACGTGGATCACGTGCACCACGCGGATCCGAATGATCCGCGGCCGTTGCGATCAGGAGGTACGGGCGGGCTGAGGAGAGACCGCGTCCGCGCGACGCGCGAGTCACCGACTCTCTCGAGCAGCGCGGGTCGTTCGCTCGCTCACCTGCGGCCGCGAACTGTCCGACAGTCGCGAATTTACTTTTGTACGCTATGCTTTCCGCCGCCGCGCGTACCCCGGCGCCCACACGCGAATCGGCCACGCGGTGATCGCGCGCGAGCCGATCCGCCCGCGCCTGACCTCTCGTCCAGATACCGACGCTCTTCGCCGTTGTTGGGTTCTTCCCCTCGGCGCGAGGTATCTTGACCGCGGGTGATTTGCGATGCTAATAAGGTTGGCTGATCCTCGCCTGAAACTGATTGCAATCAATATTCGAATTATTCTGACTCGCTCGATAATTCCAACTGGCATGAATAATTTATTTTAAAATATTCCATTTAGTTGGTAATTGAATAATACAGTGGTACCTATTGCATCATACTCGATGCTGTTTGAAATAGCGAAAGACAAAACGTTTGATAGATGATCGATTTTACCGCGTTTTTTGAAATAATTTATTTAAAAAAGAGATATATTAGATATTTTTTTAAATAAGAAAATAAATATTATAAATAAATGTTAGATTTTGAATAACCTTTTTTGACGCAGCAGCTAACAAATGATCAAAAAAAGAGATAGTAGTAGGAGAAATGGCATGCTGGATAATTTTTTACTTGGTTAATCATTATGGTAACAAATTTTATAAATATAATTTTTTTGCTAAAAACAGTAATGGAATAGATTTATTCAAATGATCTGAGGTTATTTTAACAAATGATGATTCCAGTCGATTTAAAATCAACATATCTTGAATAATTAATTATAGATAACAGTGATTATATTCATAAATACACTTCCTAAGCAAAATGATAACAATACGCTTGCAAATTATCAGCAAATTCAATCAGAATTTTGCATCAAATTGATGTCATTTGTGTCCTCGTTAAGCGTAAAATTTGCTAGCATAATTTAACAAGCAAACGATAAAAATCGAGTAAGAATATACATGGCGCAATACAACAGTAAATTGGCTGCAAATATCGAGCAAAACTTTCCATTACATAACTCGATCATTCGATATGCCTTTTTAAATATCTTTAATACCTTCAAGTACCTTTAAGTATTACTTTGAGTAAAATGTATTTAAAAGTATTTTAATAGGCATGTCGAATAATCAAATCTCTTTAAGGTCTTTTCAAATGTCTTTAAGTATTATTTTAAAAGTATACTATATTTAAAGATATTTAAAACGACATGTTAAATGACCGAGCTATGTAATGACAAGATCTTTAAAAATTGACTCGGTATTTAAAAATGTGACAATCAACTTCATTAGTCAAATTTTCACAGCTTTATTTTAAAAAATTTTAAACAATATTTTTGTGCGACAATATTTAAGATTAATATATTTTTGAACATCTAAAGGAACCCTTATAATGTATACGATGTTTATATAAAAATATTGCACCTTTTTTTTTTAGTTAAAAGAAATCAAAATTTAATGACTGACAACTGATCTCTCTTATATTTTTTATTTGACGGTTACACATATTTTCAATTAATTACTTTTCAGTAATTATTACATGAAGTCTTTTAATATTCGAGAGTTTGTTTTTAAATTTTAGAAATGGGTTCTTATGATATCGCAAAATCTTTTTAAATGGGACAGAAGTACGTTGCCACGCGCGATGCGAAAAATTCTTGGTACGAGAGTAATTTACGCGAGAAACGTACAATCAATAGACATAATAAATATAGTAGACTGTACGCAAAGAATATTTACCGGCGTAATCTGTAATTATTGTTGGGTATATTTGCATAAACGATCGTGATACCCGCCAGGTATCGTCGCGTTATGAGTTCATGTCTCATGACGATTGATTCGTAATAATCGCATGCATGGCCGTGATACATCCGATATATCTCATTTTATGACGTTACTCGTACGTATTACGTAGAATTCACTTCATATTCACGGTATAATCAAGAGTAAAAAAAAAATAAAAAAGATTTGCTGGCGGAAAGTATAAAATCGTTACGTGCTTATAATTAGATCGACTTGGAGTAACGATGCGAAAAATTGCATTCATGTAAAATTTCTTTTTGATCGACACGGATAATTGAAAAAAAAACCCGACAGAAGAACTTAGTGAGTGGCACATTATTTACTGGAAATTCATAACGTCGCATATTTTATATGTACGCGTAATCAATGCCTGCGATGGAGTGTGTCGATCCTGAAATCAAAAACTACTCGGTAGAAATCCGTTCAAGTAAAAAATACAGTAATCGATGAAACGATGCAGTGATAAAATCGCATAGCATGCATTTGCATGTTAATAAATGCGCAATTCGTGCGTAATATTTTATCGATCCGACCTATCTCATGAAGCGATAAATCTGTTTACAAAATTTCTGATAATATGTATCCTTAAATTATAAGATTGTCGAAAGAAACGCGATAATATTAAATCATTATGAGTATCAATTATTATCTACTGAAGTGTTAATTATATTAACATTTAGAATTATCATGTGATAGAATATTCTCGTATCGACTGAAATATATTAATTCTAGGTGTTTTTTTCACAATGTAGAATATACAGATAACATGTAATGACAAAAATAAGTTCTAAAAACCTTCATGATTCAATAAAAAATTAAAATTTTTATGTATATAAAGTTGAATACGCAATTAATTTCTTTACATAACATTTTGATATTATTTGACATAGAAATGATGTTTTCTATTTGTAAAATGTGTATATTTTCTTACGTATATACATACGTAAGATGAGAAATGCTGCAAATGCTACATTTTCAATTTCATTCTTTAGACTTCTTCGTTTCTTTCCAATAAGAAAACTATAATTTTGCATGTATATATTACGCTTATTATATATTTTTAATAAAATTTTTGTTTTTTTTATAGTAAAAAGTTTTGAGAATATCTTCAATTTTCATAGAAACTTGGAACCAAATTAATACGAGCGCATAGAAATTTTGACCATTCTACTGGAATGTGATGATAATCACTGTTTACCAACGGCAACATTATATAATTTGGTGCTCGGCATGCAATGGCGATAAGGAGTGGAGCCTTCCTCCAGTGACCACAGATTTTTACTGCGCTTGCTATCTCGCGATTGCTTCCGTTCTCTTACATCATCACACAAACGCATGTCTACAATACATTCACATACTCTCGCATATATATATATATATATATCACATACGGAGTATAATTATCGTAATGTAAGTATAATCCAATAAAAACTTTGTCCTGAATGTACATGTGAATGCGAAATCTATCTTTTTATATGAAATTAATTGATCAAAATTAATCTATTTCTACATCATATAGGTAAATACATAAAGGTGTATATATATATATATATTTATATATATAAATATTTAATGAAGCTATTCTCTTCTTAAAAGCAGTAAAAATAGCAATTCTTCTATTAAATTAAGTTGTTAAATTTTTGTTTATTATGTTCAGTTTGAAAAATATTTTTGAATCAATTAGTGTGAGTTAATAGTATTCTAATAATAAGATATAATAGTATAAGTAATGAGACGCGACTAAATTCTTTCATAATGCCAATAATTATATTTTGTACAGTTGGTTAAAAGAAAAAGATGTTTTTGACTTTCTATGAACGTAACCATCATTCATACAAAATATAGTTTGGAAAAAATCTGTTAATTTTGCAAACAGATTTTTAAATTGTTCACACATAATTAGCCTAATTAGTTAAAATAGTTAAAGCTATCAGTTAATTGCATATATTCTTCTCCTCGTATTCATATTATTTGAAAAAAGCTATGTTTTTCAACTTCTGGTTTCTGTTTTGTTCCCGATTTTTTTAAAACCAAGTTAGACAGTCTCTTTGTTGGATTCTCAAATTAATAAATTTTGTATTGTTAAAATATTTTAAAATAAATTGTTAATATCTAAAACTTGAAGAAAATTTAATAGAATTTTTGTATTTTAAGCTTTACAAATTTATTATATTATATGTATACATAGAATTAAATGAAAAATATAAAGTGCTATTTAAATTTAAAATGAATTTTATATAATATAAAGATAAATACAGATAAAATATATAAAAATCTCTCGTCTTATCTGTGTATATTTAATGTATATTAGTGGTCTCTTTCTTTTATATGTAGACATTATCTATATTGAGATAACGATCATAATTAATTTGAATATCGAGCTGCTCAGTTGTTTGCTAGAATTTATTGATAAATTAAGATTAGATATCGATAAAGCTTCGATTAAATTTCGATTCAGATAACACGCGATTTATAGAGTTATCGTAACATAATTCGGAAAGTTATATCAGGTCATAAGGAGTACATTCGCGTCGTGTTGTTCGCGTATAGCGTGGTTGCGTAATCGTAAGCACACAATTTTCAATAGGAACACCGGCGAGTCGCGTTTGCGCGCAAGCATATCTCATTATCATAAAATTTTACATGCCGCATTCTGTGAAATATCTTTTCCGTTTATTAATCTCTGCCGCGAAATGGGGAAAACGCGTTTAACGTAATGATAACGATGATTGCAGTCGTGACAATCCGTGCCCGAAACGCTTCGATTCGCTCTAAAGCTATTTCTCCAGGAACACTCCCGAATATTAAGTGAGCATTAATTACATTATCCTTTTTTTCTAACATAATTGTCAAAACTTGCATTCAGCGTATTTTGATTCAAAGTAAAATGTTATTCATTCTTAAGTCTCAATTTGAAAAACGTAGTAAATAAAAGTAAAAAAGTAATAAAACAGTAGACAAGCAAATTAAATTTATCATTAGCAATATTGATTTTGTTTATTTTTATTATCATTTATAGAGTATTTAGAGAAAATTAGAAGAATATTCGATACACATGTACATTTTGTTTATGTTAAAAATATGTTTTATTTTTATACACAAAATAAATTATCTTGATCAATTTATTACAATTTTAACTAAATTCTTAAGTTATAAAAAAATCCACTTTTATTCAACTAAAATGATGAAGAAAACAAGATTCTAATTAATAAAGTACTTCTTAGCTAATGGAAAATAATTTGCGACACCTTTACGTTATATTCATCTACGTTGATACGTGAGAACAAGGAGCGTGTGTCAAGAAGTGTGTGCTGTTCATTTATACGAACAATTCGCATAATTGAATCTTGTCACGAGGGGCATTATCGCGAACGTATGTAAATATGTACAGCGGAACTCGATCGCATTACATGAATCGCATTACATTAATCGCGTGCCATTTGAATGTAGCTCTGAGAGCTATCATTCAATTTTATCGATTACTTTGATGGTGTATGAAGCAGTGGAAAATTTCTGTCCTTTATTTCATTTCTTCTCCTATATCGCCAGTTTGCATAATTTTTTTTTATAATCGATTGAATTATCGATCTTAAATTTTCTATAGCCAGTGAAATATAATGCTCCAAGACAAAATCTTATAGCGCAATTCCAATAATTTTGGCGATATTTTCAACAGTCAGTTTTCATTATGTTTTCGAAATAACAATAGTAACGCAGAAAGTCCTAAAGTATGATAATTTTTTATTTTTGAATTATAAGCATTATATTTGATTATCATAGTAATTATTAAGAATAATAATTTATATGTATAAATAATAGTAATTTTATTCTTTGAGATTAATATATTGAAAATTTTATTTTTAAATAAAAATACATTAATCCTTATTATATAAGCTATATTATAAAAGAGGAGCGTCGTGTAAAGTATGTTAAAAGTATTGCGGTGAAATTCTTAGCCTTTTAATCCGCGAATCTTCGATCGATTCGCTGGCACATTCTTCGAGGAACGACGATGCGTCTCGCGGACTTTCCGTTCGTGCTCGAATTCCTGATGCTTCTTCCTCCTACTTCTTCAGAATCGTCGATGAGATTGCGTAATTCTGGCTTTTCAGCACATCCGCATTTTCCGCGGCCCGCTCGACTGACCGTGTATCATGACTCGCAAGTACATGACAGAATGATTTGTCGTTTTCAGATCTTGCAGAGATTATCTCGTTCAATAATATAAATATTTACAATGTTGTTGAATTTGTAGTCTACAATATTACTTTCCATTCGTCCTCTGACACGAACGATTTTATATTATAGGGTTTTATATTCATAATGCGATTAACATAATTAATGAAATTTAATCTAATGAAAAAGTTCGCCAACAACAGGAAATTTTTTAATTTTTTAATAATAACTTTAATACTAACTTTTTAATGCTAACTCTCTTTTCTTTCACGAGAAAATATTATAAATAATACACAAATTCAATATTTCCGGTCATTACACACTTTCTCAGATTTAAATATCTTTTTACAGAAAAATTAATTAATTTTTCATTTGACATAAAAAAGTTAATCTTTTTAACGTGTCTTCTTGCAATTAATGGCGTAATCAAATTTTATTTCGACGAATGTGCGATGTATTCAGAATTATCTTTCTTAAGAAAAATGCGGTAATGGAGTGAAAAAGAAATACATTAGACGTTTTCTAACCAGGAGCAACAAGTATCGCGATTGATTTGAGACGTTCCTAGAATTGTCGGAATTGGTTCGATTGTACCAATTATTTGTGGCCACTGGAGCGAGACAATTCGATTTCGCACAGTACTCTGACAAATCTCATGTTACGATTGCGTAAGTTTCGAGGTCACTGCGATGAAGTTCCACGTGCAAAATCTGATCATTCATGAAACGAATGATCGAAATTAAGATAATTCACATGGCTAAACGCAGAATGTACGAAAATAGGTGATACGAAAAGTCGAAATTAAGATGCCTCGCATTAAAAGCGTATTTCCTTAATTATCAAATTTTTATACAAACACAAATTAATATTTTTTTAACAAAAATATCAAGATACCTTTAAATTAATTATAAACTATATAATAACTGTATAATAATTACAAATTGTAAATAGTAAATACTTTAAAAATATCCTTAAAGGCACAAGTAGATATTACAATGTCGGATGTCTTCTGCTGTTAGGAATGTTAGGATCGTGCGCATTAGACAGGAACTGTTATACGTTTTACATACGTTTATTATGTTCTCAATATATACGTGTCAAAGAAAGGTGCGGAAACTGAGTAATTCGATTATAATATATGCACATATTATTACCGGAAAACATTCAGGTAGCAAGCTGAAGTTATATATCGTCATTTTAACGTCAAAATGTCGTCAAATAGATCTTTTTGATATCAAAATTGACGTCAAAAAGACGATAAATAACGTCAGCTCGCTACCTGGAGAACAACATAGATAAACTTGGTATTGTAAGGTAAAGAAGCTTAAAACGAACGACTCGCCTTCCATCTAACGATATTAATCTTAAATACAATCAAACGGACACATTTGCACACAGATCTAACACTTCTAACAAATAAAATACGTATTCAACTCAAAACTTTTTAAATTTTATTTAAAAATTAAAATTCTATTAAATTTTAAAATTCGTCTAGAAAATGTAATATTGAATAATATAAAATATATATAATTAATATAATTAAATTACAAATTTCTTTTATATATAAATTAAATTCTTAAATTAATAATAATTTTCTTTTATAAATATATCGAATATTTTGTGCTTCTAACCTCGAGAAAGGATTTGTTGTGTAAACTTCATTCACTATTTAAGATACATATCATCTCAATTACGGACGATTCGTGTATTACAACGGACGAATTGCGTTGGCAAGCGTACTTCCTTTCGGCAACGGACGAGGTGGCCGAGTGGTTAAGGCGTTGGACTGCTAATCCAATGTGCTCTGCACGCGTGGGTTCGAATCCCATCCTCGTCGTTCGCTTTTTGTTGGTTCGCGATGGTCTGTTCTATCCGGGAACTATGCAGGATAAAAATCAAGTAGCAATCGTAATTGTCAAATTGACAGATTGCGCGCAGCTTTATGAATAATACATGTGGATATTTAAACAAAAATTCAGAATAAATTACATACGTGTATATAACAATGTGTATACAATTCTTTCGATCTACAATAGCACAAATTATGCAAAATAATTAGTTGTAATTAGCAACATCCTTATGTCTTTTCTTGCAAGAAGCATTAGTTTTTGGTTCTCGATAACGTATTCTATTTATTAAATGATTCAAGATGATAAGAAATGTTTTATACAAAATAAAGAAATTAACATTTAATTCATCAAATGACTAACGATGATAATGTATAAATATTGTCAAATATTTTTGACACAATTCTAATTAATATAAATGTTTACGTAATTCATAATTTGCAGAAGATTATTTAATGATAATGTTCGAGTGCCTCTCTAAGAGGAATCATATTTGCAAAAAAATCACTTAGGAATGGTCGAATAATACGGTCTTATGTAATATATATCATTATTGATTCGCATGAATGATTTGTTGCAAAATCGACAGAAATCTTTTTATTACGAGTTGTGTAAATAGAATGATCAATCTTAACATTGTCTAGAAATATATTGAAAAAATTCTAGACGAAAGAAAACTTATTAATTATATAATTCCAAATATATACCTTTTTAATAAAGATATTTCCAACGACAGTAACAATAAATTATAATTTAAATATAATTTAATATTACATTGCTGAAAAATATCATATTGATTATATTGTATTTACATGACAATAGATTTTATATGGAATTATAATTCTCTTTTATACTTCTTATGATTTAAAATTATTTTTATGAATAAATTCTCTAATTATTTTAATACAGAAATAAAGCAATACAGCTGATAACAATACTGATAATTGCGTGATACGTGATTTATTTATAACTTTAGCAAGTTTTGATATCAATTTATCATCAAAAATGTATACATTTAAAACGAATATTTTTGTTTTACTAAAAATGTGATCTAATTAATTCTGTGAAAATAAAATATACTTAATAAAATATATTCAATGATCGAAAGTGATAATATTTGTTCATTCTATAAAATCATATTTTGAAATCGTTGACAGGTACGCTAATTTAATCGCGATCATACTATATATTATTATACAGCTGCACAAAGAGAAAATGTTATATGTTTTCGGATTGAATAAATACTTTCCGCATTCCGACGTTATCGACATCGGCAACATTCTTTCTTTTTAATTAGCGTCATTAAGTACTTTAAGTATACAGTAATTAAAATTAATAAGTTCGCTCCGTTCTTTGCAATTCGTTCTATTTTAAAAAATATGTCAAAATAAGAGTAGTTCACATAAAAGTTTAATGCAATAGAAAAATTATCGTATAATTGTGACAACTATTTTTATTTTTATCTTTATTTTTATAACAATTTTTACATTACATGAGATGAGTATGCAGTGATAGACGAAAATAAATTAGATATGATTATAAAATTATTTCTAGGTTTTTCCTGCAATCTTTTCCCCATCTCTTTTCTTTGTTATCGTCTGCAAAGTTGTGTCATTTTTATAATTCGTGAAATCGATTTGCGCCTTCGCGTTAAATCCCATCGTTCGCTTTAACAAACAAAATTACGTTTAATTACTTAATGACACGATGCTGATAGATTCATTTCTCGCAGCCGTAATTCCTGTGATAATTGCAGCTTACAATGTAACGTGCTGCTAATTTAGTATGATACACGATCGAATAGTTATATCCTTTAAATCGCAGATTGATTTACATATGAAAACGCATCACGTGCACGAAAGATGCATTTTATCTTTTTATCAATATTTACACATTTATGCTTTATTAACCGACTGATAAACTAAACAAATTTAATTTCCAATGTACATACTACACATGTTTGCATTTTAAGCATGATAGAATATCGTCCGAGAACATCCTCCAATATAATACATATGCTTCTATCTGTTGAGTCCCCCCGCATCAGAGCTGTAATTGTCCGTTGTCTTTTTCTATCGAAGTGAAATAATCTCGCGACATGAAAATAATGATGCTATAATTTCCATATCATCTTGCGGTAGACAGTACGGCGCATTATTCCCAGTAGGTCTAATCCACTCTCATTACTTAATGCAAGTATCATTCGAAGTGTCTCTCTCACTCTTGTAAACAGAATTCGCGGCTCTTTGAGTGATATTTTCGATACGATTAAACTAATTTAATTTAAATTTTATTTTATTTTCTTTGTATTAACATGATTTTGATGAAAATAATGTAAAAAAAGATGCATTAAATTTTGAAATGTTTAAAACTAATGTTGTAAATACTTATAAATATTAACTTCTATTATTTTGTAATGTAGATTTATATTTTATATGTTTAATTATTTTATAACATGTTAAAACTTACAACAGAGTTTCAATGACAAATTATAAATTGTTGAATACCAATTTAAAAAATGAAATGAGTAAAAATATAGTTTTGAATTTTGATAAATCAATAAATATATTCAAGTGGAGATACTATGTAAGAATCTAAAAATTCTCTTCTAATCTGATATTATTTATCTTATTGTTAGTATAAGTACGATTATTGTTTAATCATGCAATAATTATAATGACAAATTTTGTTAAACGTTCCAAGGCTAAAGCAGGGACAAACAATGGCAGGAAACTATGCTATCACGTATTAGATTAGATTGCAATTAGTGTCTTAATCATTCCCAATTACATTGCACTTTTTCAGATATTCGCACAAAATTCAAACTGTTCCACGTAATCTGAGTTTACGTACTCATTAAAAAACCAATGATTGTTTCCTGTAATTTCAATAATTTTATATACATATATAGAGCATATTATATGAATTCATTTTTAACATACATTTTTTTAACCGGATGTTTAGCGTGATCTGTATGCATAAATAATTCTTTACAAAATAATATAATAACTTTATAAGTATTTCTCAAAATATTTTAATACTCAATTTAACAATAAAATTAAAATTTATTTAACAAATTTAATTGTGTATTAAAAAATTTTATAATTCTCAGAAATAATAGTGGATAACAGAGATGTTTTTATAAATATTATATTTGTGAAAAATATTTCTGAATGCATTGAAATAAAATATTTGAAAACATAAAAACTTGAAAACTATAAAAACTTTGTTCAAAATATTTTTCTCATTACTCTAACGATGCGGGTTTAAAAGTCAATTTTTCCGAAGAAGTGTTTCACTTTAACACAAAATTACTCATATAATTTTGATCTACACTACATAAAGCTTATAAAAATCAAGAAAGGAGAAGATACTCGGGTATGTTTACTTGTAAATTAATTTTCAGGAACTGGCTTTATTATCGAATCAATTATACAACTGTATTGTGTTTAGCAAGAGACAGAGAGGAAAAATGAGAGAGGCGGTATCAGCATGCATACGTACACGTCGAGCGATACGCAGGCTCGAGGCCGCGGAGAACGCTCGACGCCACGTTTCCGTATTATCGCTCGCGGAGTGACTATGCACGAGTGATCGCGCGTGCTCTGCTTTATCGACCTTCTCTAAAAGTCAAAGGATACATGGCTGAAGCTCTTCTGTATGTACGTTCTCTTCTGATTTTCTAGTAGCACGTCTGACCTCGCGGAATGCTTTCACAAGGGAGATTCGATGAAACAGCACCGCTCCTTTCGAGTAAGTTTCGCTTCGGTTTGCTTCGGTTCTTTCGGGTGCGCCTCTTACATCAGGCTTCGTCATTCCCACCGATTTCAATCGATCGAATGAACTCGATCACTTCCGCGTCGCTCTCATAATGCATGCGCTATTAGAAACATTATGACGCAAATGTAAATGCAGAACCATTCGCGTCATGAGTATTTTTGTACATATTTTGCATTATTATATTATTTTAAGCTATATTTTTACATATTTATTTTCATGCAATGTTTTATTACGTACAAATTGTTTTTATTATTATTTTTAATTATTTTAAATTTATTTTACAACAATGTAGTAATCTTGATAATGTTTGGTTTCTATTATTTATATCATAAATTTTTCACGTTTTTATTATCTGTGCGATTTTTACTTTGTTAATTGATATAACACTTTGAAATTAAAAAAAAATTAAGATAAATTTAATTGTAGTGGCCGAGATCCTTTTAAATAATATTCTTATTAAACGAAACCCATAATCGTCGTAGCAGTCGTGGCCGAGTGGTTAAGGCGTCTGACTAGAAATCAGATTCCCTCTGGGAGCGTAGGTTCGAGTCCTACCGACTGCGGAATTGATATTTTTTTTTAGTCTTATTATGAATAATACAAGATATAAATAAATAGAAATGTGATGCGAAGAGAAATTTAAATACTGTTTCTTAAAACAATTTTTTAAAAGAATTCTGTTGATGAAGAAACATTATATAAAGTAACTGCTGTAAAAATATTGTACTATTTAGGAAAAGAAAATTAATTCAAAATATATTTTCCAACATTTAATATAAATGACGACGTAATATATACAATCTAATTTGTCAAGAAAATTATTCTGTTTCCATATAATATCCGAAATGCTGTGAATAAAAGAAATATATATGTTAAACAAATATTTGATATAAATAAATATATCATTTCTACGATAAATATAAATCATGCCATGTTATTTTTTTTCAATTAATAATGTATACAATAAATCAATAATTAGTTTAGAGGCAAAGAAAAATTGGTCGTGTTATGTCAAACGGTTAACTAACGATATCATTTCTTTGTTTTCCATTATCGAAATCTCGGAGACAGCGGCGTATCCTGTAACTGTTTATTTGCCTCCTCGTCGCGTATGTGCGTCCGTATGTGCTTGGTAAATATGTCAGATCATTGACGGCGGTATGCTCTGGCGGTATGATTAATGAAAATCTCGCTACCACGTACGATGTCTCGAAGATAGTAATTAATTAAACTTTGTTACGCCTTTCTTTAGACAGATAGGCGTATCGTGATCAAGATTTGAATACGTACATATAAACACACACACACGCGCGCGCGCACGCACACACGCACACATATACATATATACAAATATGTATATATATATATATATAATTACTTTCGGATGTTAATTATGAAATTATATACGTATTATAAGCATCGTATTTTTAATCTATATTTTTTTTAGCAATTTCTATATTCCATTTAATAAATCCAATATAAGAAGTAATTTAAAGTGAATAGTTTATTAAAATAAATTTGAATTATTCCATAAATCCGAAACTTTACCAAAAAAGATTTGAGAAAATATATATTACTTACTTTTTAGTAGATTAAGTATTTTTACATTAAAAAATTATATTGTATATATATATATGTATATATGTATATATATGTTTGATCAATCTTTGATACCACAATCCTTGAAATTCATCGCGAGAAAACTGATTACATATTATTTATATTTTTTGCGAATATTTTTATTTGTAAAGTCTTTCAGTTTCTAAGAAATCCGCTTACCTGATGCGATGCAGTAAACATAATCATAAGTAGTAGCTGAAGAGGCCACTTGGCTTTGTACGATCGGTGTGCCCAGAATCGGTGAACCCCGGCAGTGATTCCGAAGCCGGAGAAATGATATATAAAATTGCTGCAATCGAGAAATTTATGATGTTACACGCAACTTGCCGTTTGCTCCGATGATCATCAATCTTCATGGAATAACTATCTTGTAACAATTTACATTACTAGGAATGATTAATAACACGGAACAGAAAATTTACTCGTAATACGAATGTCATAACACGCTTATATATATATAGTAAACCGCGTTGAAAAAATTATTTATGTTCTTATATTAATTATTACAAGCGCAACGAAGTAATGCCTATAAACGTAAACCACAATTAGCCTAATTGAAGTTATAAAAATCCCATTGCGTCAACAGATGTGTCAGTCTCATTTAAAAGAGTCGCAAATATGTCGCGAGTATATATTTTAGCTAATCTAATTAACATCCCGCTAATTGTTCACGCTAAGGAGCGTGAGTGCAAAATTAAAACAAAATCTACGACGAGTATATCAACGCGAATACGTCAGCTGAATCGTATCGTATTGTAGCGGATAATGTACGGTTGATCGACTAATATTTTCATATAACTTAATTTCTTTGTTGAGTAAAAATATTGTCTTATATAATTATTTTGTGAAGCAATAAGAAATACGTTATATGCCGTGCAATAACGTATCGAACCACTCACTGAAAACAATGGTCGTCAATTTAGCGGATGTGAATGAAAGATAAAGTCCATAAAGAGCGCCGAGATGTAGGAACGAGAAAATCGCCACGTTCTTCCAAACAATCTGTCTAACATATTTAGGTTTCTCCTTGGACTCCTCGATCAGCGGTTCGCCAATAGTTTCACCCTCGAATAGCACCCCTGTCGGTGCAATTGTTACATTCGGTGCCATTCTTGCGTAAAATCTGCTAACAATCACATAAAAAAATTCTCCTTAATTATTTTTTTAGAAAAAAATTGGGCAAATAGTAAATCTTACACTGACATCGTAATTCCGACGAATAATTATGTTAAATTTATTCTTGCCTCCATTAATATTATTCATTAACGTTTAATTCAAATAACTTTATTTCTTCCTTGACTTATTTAGATTATTGTCCATAAATATTCAATTATGTATATTGCTGTAAAATTACAATGTAATTTAACGTAAAGAATTAAATAAAGAATTTATTAAAGTTTCTGCACGATTGATCTAATTCTAATTTCGAAGTCTCAAAAGATTGCAAAATATTAATAAATACAATATATGTTATATTAGTAGAATTGAAATTAGCTAAATTTAGATAAAATCAATATTCTCAAATAAGAGTCGATGTTGAAAATAAAGTTCCTTTGACGAAGCCGCCGCGACAATAATAATATTTACATATATGGCTTATTTGATGGAGCTAACATGACTCATACAATAGCGGCGTAAGTATCGATGCTTCACTAGATTTAAAAGTTACGAAAGCATTTAGAACGAATAGAAATGGGGCATATGACGCAAGAACGATCGATAAAAGAAAAATCAATAGTGGCAAATGCAAATTTATACATATAGAATAAATAGAACAAATACAAATCGTCTTTCTCTTTCTCTATTTGCAACTACGGGAAGTACCTATTTCGCAATTATATGCTGAAGACTCGCGAAACGGTTATATCAGCGGACACTTTCCGCTATAGGTAATGGAGGACTTGGAAAGCAACTGCGATTACATTGTTTGTACACGCACAAGCGCATCAGTATAATTGGTAACCGCCGCCTGGTTAATAATTTAAATAAACCAGAAAATAATTTGTGATAGAAAATTTTATTTTATTAATAGTAACACTTTATTAATTTTTTTTATATACGTATAAATTTGGACCATAATTTAGCATCACCAATAACGTCTTGAACAAGAAGCCAACAATTGCTAATAATCTGTTCGACGGAATAACTCATTTTAAACTTAATTAATAAATTATAATATATAAATTACAATCTGGCAACATAAAAGAGCATGCGCATTAAATATGATAACATTAAAGAATATGCGCAGTATTCTTAAAACCATATATAAGAAATATGTCCATACATAAATAAACATGTCTATACATAAATGGATATAAATATACATTTTTGTATATTCTTGTGTTGATATATTAAATAAAATTTATATTTTTAGTTTATTTGAATTTATTTTTTATTTTTATGAACGTTACATCACGGTTTATTTTTAAACATCACAATTAATTATAATGTTATATTTGTAAACATAATTTTTACTTAAAACTAATTGAACGTATCATGTTCGTCAATGTTTCCGAACCGTTTAATGCCTTGACTGTGGACGGTAGCATATCTACGGTAGCATTGGACTTGAAATCTCATCCACGTGTCTTACTCGTGGCCAAGCTTACAGACTCTTGGGTGTTCCTCTTGTTAATCTCCCTTAGCGATGGCTTGGTATTGGCTAATTTTTCCGCGTCACCGCTAGAACCAGTGTTATCGTTAGTACTTTGATTTTGAGTAATGTGTCTGCCGTCCTTCTTCCAAAATGTATTGGTGATCTCATCTGATGCTTTATTTTCACTTCTGTGAAATAAACGTTTTCACTTAAGATATCTTAAGATTTTATTGTCAATGAAATATTGTTTAAATATAATATAAAGAAATTACTCATACATGGATGTATTGAAGACGTTAGCAGATTTAGTTTAGTACAGACGACGATAATCGTTAACATCCATGAGATGTATTTATGCAGATTTAAAACACACTGTTCGTTTCTAAATGGTTCGGTGCGTCAAGAGCATATATTAATTATAATTTATAGTTTCACGCAAGTCTGTCCGTTTTACTTTCCTCTTTCTTGAAGAATTTTTTCGCTGTCTCAGCAAACAATAAATCTTATTCCACTTAAGTGGAATAATATTTCTACTTTAAGTGGAATAATATTTGTATAATTGCAATAAAAATTTAAATACAATACAATAAATCAAAATCACTTTTTCAACACAGGTTCTTACGTATTGACAGAGCGTTTCATTATTTATCGTATAAAAAAATAGAAACAGAATTTATATTAGTCAACGCAAAAAAATTCGTATTATAATACAAAAAATTTAAGTATCAGTTTCATATTATATTTAATATTTATGTTATTTTTTATATTATATCTTATAAATTATATTTTTTAAATTAAAATAAAATGAATAAAATGTTATTAAAAATGCTATCCTTTATTTCCCTCATTATATTTTCAATATCGTAAATAAATTATCGCGCCAATGTCCAAACTAAATATAAAATTAAATAAAGAAAAATTAAATAAAGATATAAAATCGAAATCATAAAATTTAATAATCATTTGGCATAACATGTATATGTATAGATCGCAGTTGCCATCTGTACGATATAAGACAAAGCTATATAATTTATCGATCGAGTAGAAATAACATAAATTAAAGTTTTAAAAATGATTTTGTCGTTTATAAACCATAAATAATTATATTTCATTTAACTAAATAAATTCAAATTAGATAGTGGTATTATTAGAGAATAAAAATTATATATTAAAAGTGAGTTCCTAGTCATGAGTTCAACAATGAATGGAACTCAACATGGTTCCGTGGTGTAGCGGTTATCACGTCTGCTTTACACGCAGAAGGTCGCCAGTTCGATCCCGGCCGGAACCACTTATAATTTTTATTTTTAATTTCAATATTATTATTTTGGAAATTTTATCACTGTGCAGTGCATATAAAACCTCGGAAAGGACTGAGAATTTACTTGTTTCTCCATTTTTAAATATAAAAATACTTTTCTAAGATTCATACTCTGCACAGATATGCTTCTAATAATATTTAAAGAACTAAGATAATTTTTTTATTATTTAAATATAAGTTATCGGTATAAGTTATTGATAAATTTTTCAGAATAACGCAACGAAATTTTATTTTATTTTTGTTGTTTTATACTCTCTCGTCTTAAAAACGATCACAGGAAAATTAAAACTTGCGTAACACGAAATTGTAATGCAATATTGCAGTAATGGATATTCAACAAAAGGCTAAAAGGGTTATTATGCTCAGTTAATTCGCATGAGATTGTATTAACTCTATATGGGTACGCACAAAAAAGGAAGTAATATTATATATAGCTATGTTTAATTATTATTTTATAATTAATCATGATGCGCATTAGCGTTACATTAAATTTCAAATATATCTTCTTGTGATCTGCGAGAAAAATCTATCAAACTTGTAGAATTAAAAAAAATTGAAAAATTATTAAATTGTAAATTCCGACGTTTTCGATTAAAAAAATCTCATTTTAAAATAATTTTACAACATGGAATATTTACATGCGTAAATATCTTTGTGTATTTGTTCTTCAACGAAAGAAATCAATGACTTTCACACTCGAGCTTTCGATCGTTTCGACATTAAAGTGTAAAATTTCGTCTGTATGAGACAATGGAAAGGACAGCATGGGTGCTTTTAAACATACATTGATACTGACTAATATCGCTACCTTACCACATCGCTGTGAGATAAAATGCTGAAAGAGGTTTGAGATTGAAACCGGACTTACTCTGGTTGCACCGGCAAAGAAACAGTTGGCTGGGCACAGGTGGAGAACCAGATGGTATGAATTCAGCGAGACAGTGAATGAAGAACTCGAAAGGAACCTTGCTTAATGCTCTTTCCCTCTTTCCTCTCCTGAGACCCGAATACTTATAAAGAAGAACGTGACAAGACGAATGAAAGAATATCAATTTCGATTTCCTGTCGCGCCATACAATACTGTCTGACCCTTTTCCTGTGTCATATTGTGCAATCATAATCGATCGATCTCAAAACGAGTGACGTACACGTCAAGGTCGTTCGTTCAATGTAAATCTAAATCCGACTTTAGGACTTGCAATATTAAAGCAGCACTTTCATTTAAGTTGGATATGTAAATATCACAGTTTTAAATATATCGGAATTTTATTTCACATTAAATATAATTATATTGCTTTTTGTCGAAAAAATATATAAGAATATCAATAGGAAAAGCTGCGTGTCAGCTTAAAAATTCTGCTTAAATCTAGAT
>VBVR01000312.1:0-57314 GCA_011638315.1 Tetramorium parvispinum | reverse complement strand
TAATCATGTAATATTAATTTTTTCTTAATCTATTGCCGATCTCTGATAATATGTTTGTAAAGTAACTTAGATAAATGCGATCAAATTTATTACAAATTAAATTATTATTAACTAATTAATATAAATAACATTGTTTTATTGAAATAATTAATATTAATTTTAATGGACTTTAGATCTTTGTATTTAAATTCATAAATTATTTATTGTATCGTTTTTAAAAACATAAGCTTAATTCATTAATAAATCGATTGGCAAAAGTCGGTCGTGCAAAATACCTATAGTATGCTAAGTGGTACTGTTAAAAAAGAATTTAATTTCAGTATCGGTTCAACAAGCAGTTTTATACATATAGATATTGCACGAGCAAAGAAAATTTGATAAAAGAATAGTACGTGTATATTCGATTTCTAGCATATAAATCAAATTCTATTCCAGTTATTGACTATACGCTGTAATTAGTGCAAATTGGTGCTAGATATTTGCATTTTATCATACATGGTATTGCGGTCAAAACATTATAAGTGGCGTTATGTAATGGGAATAATGGGAAAATGTTTAATTATTAAATTATTATCAATACGCAGCGGCTCTTGTATTTAATTAATCGGAATCGATTGGCGTCATAATGTGCGGGAAGAGGCAGGGGTGGCGGGGCAATATTGCGTGAAACGCAACTGCACTTCGACGACGGCGTCCGAATTTAATTGCGATAATCGTAAGGCATAATTTTGCAGTTATCGCAATACGGCGCAACGCGCGCTCTCCATCGGGCCGCATACCAACGCGGTATGCGACCGCGTTGTTAAACCAGCAATAATCTCAACTCGTTGCGAAGTGAACGAGACAGGGATGCTACCCTGTGAGATTCCACGCCCGCGGATTTCGACACTGCGAGGCCCACGGCGAGAACTGTGCCCGCCGCCGGTCCTTTGCATTGCGGCCGGGTTAATGCTCGATGTCTGCTGCCCCATACCCGCCGTGCCGCGCGCCGTGCCAACCAGTAGGACTTCGAATTACAATGGCAGTATGAGAACCCGGGACCCAGACATGCGACACGGTTGCTCGATTGGGGTCTCTGCAGCGTGTTGCGAAGTGCTCGCGTCAGGCGTCTCTTTGTGTTGCACCTATCGTGCAAATCGCACGAAAACTGCTGCGATTCCTCTCGTAATGTTTGAACGTGCGGTGTGACTGCAGTTCAACGACTGACACAATTTCGTTTCTGGTTTAACACCGAAATTATTGCGCATAAATGAGATATCAATGATATCTGTGATAAAATTGGTGGATATTATGTGATTGTTAAGGATAGGTTTCCTCTACATTACATTGTTTGCCTTTATAACTTTTTATGCTTAGGTCTTTTTATAATATTTGCAATTGCATAATTCTGTCAAGAATGGTAGGTGTTTTAAAACAAAAGACGCTCTTGAATCGGTAAGTGGTCGAGCAAGAACCGATCGACCTCGTTTTACTATTATACACTGACAGGGATGTAAGAGAGAATGGCGCCTATCTGACAACGCGCCGTGGAAGATCGATCAAAACTAAGAAGATGAAATTTTTCATCGACGACCCCTTGCATCTGAATACTAAAATGAGCATAATGCAACCTCCGGAAAGTGAAGGAGAAAGAGAGGCTGGGAAAGAAAGATAGAGAAAGACAGAAAATTTCATTTCTCATTTATTGTTTTCTTTTCGTAACACATTGATTTTACAAATTCTCGATTACTACTATTTACTAATTCTTAATACATAATATGTTTGGATATTTTTCGAGAAAATTATCTGAATTGTAAAACTGCGAGAAAGGTACTGACAAAGTACAACGCACATACAAATAGTTTCCAGTAACGTGATAAGATAGATAGTTTGCATACCAAAGTTTCCGCCTCGAGTATCAAGTAGTAAAACAATTCAGGCACGCATATTACGTACGCGAATCGCATATAAAATAGGTAATTCGATGCCACTATTGTCAAACTTTGTTACTCACATCTGTTTCAACCAATACACTTTTGATTTTAACTCAAAACAGTTAGAAGTGTAATATAGTCCGATTTACAAAGATACAAAATATAAATTGAATTGGAGACATTTTTTTTAAATTCACAAAAAGACGCGTATAAAACATTCGATGCACACCAGCCGGCTATCCTGCGCGAGCAAAGCAAAGCGTACATTATTTTCTTTATATTCTTTAAAAAAGTCGTACATTTTATACATTGACGTCTCGGAAAAATACAATAGTTATATTTATTGCGTGTCAATCACGGTTTATTTCGGGGTTCAATCGGGTTTTCTAAAGACGCGTGATTGATGGTCCTCTGTTCTCGCCGAAGAGAATGAGCCTCAAATCCCACGGCGTTCCACGAAAAAATTGATCAGCGAGCGGAGTAATCCGCTGGCTTATGCGCGACGTATCGTCGGCTACAGGAAAGAACTAAATTGGCCATTAGTATCATTGACGTAATACCGTCACCGTCGACTCTCGCGAACGTCTTCGAGTCATTCCGACACTTCGATTTAGAAACTCACGCTGCCTGAACTTTCCCATTAACTGGTTAATTTGAATACGTCCTGCGCCATGGCATGTGACTAACGATCGAGCTCATTGATCTCAGCCTTGATGCATCACGCTAGTGTTTTAAATGCACCACGACGGTGCGACCTAGAAACGAATATAGCTTCTTTCCGTCTTCCTTTTCTAAACTTGACGACATCCGGGAATTCTGAAAATTTTTCTCCTTTGTAGATCAGCCACGCTACGATTAAGAATTACTGACTTTTTGTTGTCGATTATTAACGGATTATGTTCTTGAATTGAACTATTTATTTGTTTATGTTTCTCATTAAAGATTCTCGTTAAAACGTTTTTCGCAGGTATTTTTAGTTTTATTATCTATACAAATGGTTCAATAATCGGTTGCTGTTGTGATATAAATTTAATATAAAATGTATCGTACCGCTTGCAAGATATCGAATAATAAATGGCAACATTAATCGGATAACTATCAAATTATATTCGAAATAACATTCATTTTGCTCAGGTCGATAATTGTTGGTATCTCTTCCAAAACGAAATTTATAAATTTTCAATCGTAACCACATATTTGTTAAAAGTCATCTAAATTTCTCATAATAAACTGAAAATATGTGTGCATATAGTTGTATATTTAAATGTATAAATATTGTTGCGCATGCCTCCCGGTATACTCCTTGGCCGCGCGAGTCAGCTGGCGGTCCGACCGATATCTACGTTCGGACGCTTCGAGCCGTTGCTAAGAAGAGTCAACAAGATTGACGCTATTCAGATGTGTGCCTGTCTTCGCGCTGACAAGGCTTGTCGAGATTATTATTCTGCGTTCTTGGTTAAACGTCTTGTATAATAATAAAGTTATCGTTCTTTCTTAATTCTGTGTTCCTTCCTTTCGCGAGAGCGTAATCGCGAGCGATCGGGAGTGCTTCCGCGAGTGCCGCGAGCGCAACAATATTATATTGTTATTTTGTTAAACGTAATGATTTGTTTGCTTTGTTAAATGTAATGGTAAGATTTGAATATTTTAAATTGAAAGATCTGAAGAAAAATTTGTAAACTGGAAAACGCGCATTACATTTTTGCCAATTTTTGCTAATTTAATTATTCTGTTTAATTATTTTCTATAATATTAAAAATCGTAGCAGAAACAAACAAGAAAAGATTTTTCTTTCTCAAATAGTAAAGTCGCAAGATAAAACGGTACGAGCTGGTTGAATGACATAAGGCACACGCGGGTTCGAAATTGGGATGGGAACATCGGCATGGAGATAGCGCGATAATGAATTCGATCATCGTGAAGAATTTCAATGAGGAAGCGCATCAGCGCCAAATCAGTCGCAGGCGAGAGAGAAGCTAAGAGAGAGATCCTAACGTAAAAGAACTTTTCAATCTCTTCCCGTGGTCCTGCGAAGGATGAAAGGATCTCGTAAATCGTACGATTCGTTTTACGTCCTCCTTCAGAGCCCAATGTTTCTGCGCCTTCCTTCCTGTGCCCTTCTGGGCAAACTGAAAAGCCCCAGTCGTTGTCATGCGAGGGTAAAGAGGGTAAATCAGTCCTAGACACTCACTTTAACGAGAGTAAATGCTCTCCGAAGTACAAAGTACCCCTAAGGCAGGTAAAGCACTATTTAGCCATTTTCAGTTGACTCATGTACGAAACTCTTTAAATCGATTAACAATTTTTATAGCAGCGGATCTCTCTTTTATTTGTATTTATATTTAATATTTGTAAACTAAGATAATTTAATTGATCGATTTCTTATATATAATAAATCTATTATTAAAAGATATATTTTATGATGCAATTTTTTTCAAAGTAACCGTAAATAAACGATGCAAAATTATTTTGATCTACTAACAGATATCGAAAAAAAAATTTTATTTGTAATTGTAAAAAGAGATATTTCTATGTTAACCCTCGTTAAATTTACATTAATCTTCTTCCAACTCATGAATTCATTTCATTTTCTGATACGAGATTTAGGTCGCATATTGAAATATAATAAGTTTGTTATCTGGATTTTATATGCAAGTGACGTTTGATGATAGTAGATTGATTCGAAGACTAGTGTTTAACAAGAATTTGCATCTAATTTGCATTTCTAGGTAGGTTTATTAATGTCAGCGTTTTTAATAGCTTCCACAAATTATACGGTATCGGTAAATTGTCTGTTCACCAAGTTTCACATGAAATTTTATTGTATTATTCATAGTAATGACATTTCTTTGTATGACGGGATTAAATTTAAGGGAAATAACCGTTAAACATAGGAGGCAAATAGGAGGCAATATGTGGAATACACTTCGTATTATGGCCAACATTATAGTAGAATGATTTTAAAGAGCTATTTAACAATTCACTTTGCTGCAATCTCACAATGTGAAATAATCTGGGGTTTAGTCAAAGAGAACGAGGACGTAGTCAATTGGGTAGGAAACGTGCCGACTGGAAGGGTGAGAACGAAAGCAGGAGGAAATGGTAGAAATACATGAGGCAACTGGTACCTGCAGCGAGCAAATCAATAGCTTCCTCGTAAAGATCTTCGTGAAAACACGTCCAAAGCGGGAGAATTTCTTTGCACGGCGATGCTATCACGTTGCCTCGTAATCGGAATTGCGAATTTAACGAACCTGCGATTTTGAATTAATTCAGAAACGACGACGTATTAAATTCCTTTAATCTCGAATCCTCGAGTTGGGGTTCCTCGGCAATCCTGGGAGTCGGTTACCACAATCGCGCTGGAATATTGACAATAAAACGAGCCGCCGTTCATTCTCGTTACCGCAGCAAATAATAATCCCGCGTCGCCGATGTCCGATGTAAGCCGAGAAAAACACTACGGGAGCACCGTATATCTCCGACTAGCGTTTATCGCGCGTTACCGGGCCAGCATTGCGACCTAAAACCTAAAACCAACGAAGAGAAGCGGTACTATCGTAAGAAATATTAAGGGTTAGCGAAAAAAAAAAAAGAAAAGCCCGAACCGGATGTTCGAATGGTCCATAAAATACGATGGTTGAATTGGCCCGAATTCTATGACGCGCGCCAGGACGGCGCGGGTGGTGTGAAAAATGTTCCAGTGGTGCCGCGATCGAAATGAAACGATCGCATTATTACTTGGGTGTGGTAGACGTTATATCGAAGGTCTCAGGTTTACCGCAGTTCTACAGAGCTTTATGCCCGATTCGCGATCAAATTCCCTTTTTCTTAACAAAACTGTCGAGACATCGATAATTCTTCAATCACGCGAATAAAATTTTACTGCTTTAATAGAACTGTCTCTTTTACGAAACAGAATTCTGACAGAGATGTAATTTTATCGCGGAGAGTTTTAATTTGAAGTTTCGTTGGAAAGATTTTTTACGTTGATTATGCTAATATTGAAAAGATTACGAGTTGTGCCAGTTAAATAGAAAGAATGACATGTTCACGATTTTAATCGACCATTAAAGCGGCACATTAAGAAATACATGGTCTCGTATCTCATGTTTATAACATGATATCGGACAACGGACAGCTCGTTTATTTTCTCTCTGGAAAAAATTCGGAATTTAGGTTCAATCGAATATTTTTGTTGGTAACCTACTGTTTGGTAACGTATGGTATACGAAAATAAAAACTCGCTCTAGCCGACCTCGCGGCGCAGTTTTTCGAAGCTGGTGCACGGAAGTATTTTTCCGGGGACGCTAGTGCACGACATTTTCAAGAAATTACCTTGCGCAATTTTCTACCTTTCGCTCGTACCTTTTACTACCCGGATAGAAAATGATTTTGTATTTTACCGGCGAATTTGTACCGTGAAATGTGCAGATACGATGCTAGAATTATTCAGCAAATTATGATCCATAAACTCCATTCCTGTTAAATATTTTTTAAAAGAAATGTATGCACATATGATTCATATAAATTTAATAAAAATCGGGCTATGTTAAAACTGTCTTTATGTAGAATTTAATAAAAGTAATTTAACATTAAAATATTAATTCTTTATAAAGAAGCTAAAATTGTTCGTTTGCAGCATCGATTCCTCATTTCCGGATTGTGATCGAATAATTTGCGAAACATTCAAACATGAAAAAGTTAATAACGAGAATAATAATAATTTTTTATTGAGAGTATGCTTAAATATAATTGCACCTTTCTCAAAAAAGTAGGCTATTTGTCTTTAAATTTTAAGCATAATAAAATATGAATAATAAATGAGTATAATAAATACGTAACGAATATATAATTCTCGTAAAATAAAGATTTTTCTTTAATTTAAGTAAACAAAAAAGTCCTTTCTTTCTCGATAGAAATAAGATTTCTGGAAGAAAAGCCCGAAAGTCTTCTTTTAATTTCACTCGTTTGTAATTGAAAAGAATTAACTAAGGAAAACGCTCGGCACTGATTGATCAAAGAACGAAGAATGGCGGTTAAGCTTGGAAAAATTCTTATGGTATGTGTATTCCGCTATTGACCGGAAAAGGTGATCGCGACGCAACTAGAAAGGGGTAAGTGAAGAAGGACAGGCGGGTTGTACGACACACATACTAACACACATACACACACGTATAGGACGAGGGAGGCGCGAGGGTGGCGAGAAAAGAGAGTAGTGGTTTCCTCGTCAAAAAAGATGAAGTCAACGCGGTTTCGGGGAGGGTGGTTGCACACGGGGCTGAGCCCGCGGCGATGCGAGGGCGGGGGTGCGTTCTTTAAGGTAGGGGGCATGCGCGGGCGTCCGGGGGTGCAGAGCGGCTCTCGGAGGTTAGTCGCTTGCCAACATCACGACGTGCCGCTTGTGCCTCGCGATCGTTGGATTTACACGCACTCGCTCGCCACCCCTTCCACCCTCGTCATCGCGCTTGTCATCTCCGCTCCGTCATCGGCATCCAATTTGTCACAACGGTCCGGCACGGATCGATCGAAAGAAATCGTCCCCTCTTTCTAGTTTACCTTTCGGCGGTGAATCTCGCGAATTGAATCACAGAATTCATCCCATTCGGACTGCGCTCTCGAATTTGTCGCGAATTGAACAGAGCGCGCGTATTTTGGGGATGCAACAGTGTATCGGGAAAGTGCTTCGGTCGATCCGTTAAAATGTGGATCGCGCTATCGCGATCGCGAACGAGGAACGATTGACGGTGTGTAGTGAGACTTGCCCGCCGGGGCTTCTAGCTCGAGTGCGAACGTTTGTTCTTCGGCGATCGATTCGGTGATCTTCGAATCCAAGTGACTGATCGCGGTGTGATGCTGGAAGGTATGTGGGTATATGTGCGAGTGCGCGTTCATTCCCGGGACCAGTTCTCGCGATTCGGATGAGCAGTGTCGCAGTCTCCTCGACTCGAGAAACAACTTGGGTGAGATTCGTTGTGCTGCGTTGAGCTGCGACGGATTCGTGTGGACCGCAGGTGACTGTATATTGCGCGCGTGTCATCGTCATTGCGGTAAACGGCGCGTAAAAGTGCGCGCGGGACGAACGGCCCAGATCTGTTTGAGTTTGAGGAGGATCGCGGTGCACTTTCCCCGATTCCCGCAGCGGCGATTTGGATGCCTGTTCGGAGTACACGGCGCAGCAACGCGTTCTCCTTCTTCAGGAAATTCGCCGTGTCCGGAAAGTGTAGTTCCGAGATCCGTAAGTGAAATTCATTCGTCTCTTTTCTATCGGTATGTACGGATATACCATTGAATCCCCGGTGAAGTGAATGTACGAGATGTCTCAAAAAGAGGCGTGTCTACCTCCTATAGCGGAATCTAATTCTTGAGTAATCTTTTCAATGGTGCGACGCGGATGTCTAGCCATTGATCAAATCACTTAACCGAATCCGCCTTTCATCGCGGCTATAATTAATGAGTTCGTAATTAATAAGTTTTGTCCAGAAAAATAATAGCTCTATTCTACATTTAGGCTTTTATTGTTAAAATTTCCTTTCTTGTAGAGGGAAATAGATAGGCGGTCGATTGAAAATAAAAACGGATTAAAGTAAAAAAGGTGAAAGAAATTCTTTAAATTAAAATTTCTAAGTAATCATACGAAATAAATACGATTATCGACTTCTAATTATTTTTTACATAAAATAATACAATTTTAATGCGGATCACAATATTGAAACTTTAAAAACAATAGGTTTATAACTTATAGGATTCAAAGATTTTCATTTTGATTAATTTTGATATTATCAATTCTCTCTCTGTAATAGTACGGCTAATATTAATAAGTTCTTATGTTTATAATTATTTTATTCTGTAATTACATATAAATTTTATTAAATTTAAATATAATTTATTTAACTAATTTAATTAAATTTTATTGAATTTTGCACAACGTTCCTTTGTAAACGAGTATATTTTAAGGCTGATTGTATTATAGTGTATTCAGCGGCTAATAATAAACGAAGGGAGCGCGATTGATTTTGTGCCAAATTTCGTAGTAATAATTGTACAATGAGAGGCGTGTGTACGCATCCGTATGAAGGATTAATGATGCTTATGGTTAAAAGGGCGACACAATAATAGCAACAATTTCGGTAGCGTTTTGGCATAATAATAATGGAACTCTTAACACAACGGCCGACGCTCGCAACGTCGACGAACTAGTTGATAAATTGAAATACACATTATTGCGTTATCGCGAACGGCGAGCAACAATATTTATCTGCGGAAACAGCAATGGAAAATTTTTTGCTTGATCTTCTAATTGAATTTTGTTATTTCCGCGCAATGACATTGCGATGATGAGCAGGCGCGGGAGATGGGCTAACGTTGACGGGCTTCGATTTGCACTCGAGACGAAAAACGTAATACAATTTATCAGCGACGCCGTGCGAATTTCGGTGCCGAATATGCAATCGACTGTACACGCTGAATATGCAATGCGTTCTCCAACTTATATCTTTTGCGGAAGGAATTTTATTGGACGGTAGCTTTCGCACAATAAAAATGCTCAAAGCTAATCGATTATCCCATCAAGCCGAGTTTAGATCCTCGTTTTTAGCGTTTCGTTTGCTCACGGACTTTGCGTACGATGCGCTACTGAAATTAGCCATGCAAAGAGAAACGTGATAAAATATTCAAGGTAGTATAATATAAGTTCAGTTGATCATAGTGTTACACTTTTATTTTGTTTGAGCGAACACAAATTTTAGAGACAACTTTTAATGCGAATGCACTTTAAAAATACAAGTTAGTTTATTTTCTTAATTGATGTTGCAAAAATACTAATCAATATTATTCTTTTATAAAGATATTTAGTGTCTACTTATAATTGATTTATAATTGGCATTGGACATAATATAATATTTAATCAAATATGTGAAAGATTTTCTTTGATGTTGGGACAAAATATATGAAGTACATAAAACTGCGATCTGCATGATGATGTTTGAAAGGAGAGACAAAGAGGTTTTATGAGATCACGGCTGCTGTCACATATGCGATACGTGCGTAGGATTTAGGGTTATCGCGAACACGCGAAACAAGAGATTCGTCGATTACTTATCTCTATTCGCGAGACGTAATTTCACAAATTTTGCTATCCATCGATCGCGTCCTCTGTGCCATTTCGGCATACGTGCCGTAGGAACGGCCAATATTTTCTACCACAATAGAGTCAGTCGTGCAGATTACGCACAGCTTCGTTCGATAACGTGGCTTTGGTGTTAAGCGTAGAATTTTTTTCGTCGGTTTTCCGAACGGTGCTGTAACGAATCGACTCGTGAACATTGCGAGTCCATCAGTGACGCGCAGCGGACTTGTTAAAACGAGTAATTAACAGATGCCCATTATCGGCTTGTTGCGTGGCACTCTGGGGGTGTCAGCGATTCTTCATTGAAACGTTATTCAATCACTTGCATTACGTGCTCTACTCGTCACCATTTCTATCGTAAAATTAATCGATTTACGAAATAAAAGAAAAACTAATAAAAATTCTTTTGATAACACAGTTATTTGATAATAACAACGAGTTAATTTAAGCGCGGAAAAAGTTAACGATTAATTAAATTAATAATTTCAATAAAATCAATTCTCGGAAAACATTTAATTAGAGAGCTAGAGCATAAAAGATTAGTTGAACTGTAAAATTTTATATCGTTACATTTTATACATATATTGTAAGCCAAAAATTGCTATACATTTTTATTTATATTTATTTGAAAAACCTTCGACGTGTCAAATGGCTTTATACACCTACATGTTATAGAACGAAACTCCTGCGTAGAAGCAATTGATGATTTAATATTTTGAAAACGCAGAGATAACGCGTGATAGTGAAAAATTGTATGACTTTGTTAAACTCCGATTTTCATTTGATATTCTATGAAAAATGGATTAGTTTGCGATCATTTAAAACAAAATATGTTATAGATCTTTTCATTGTCGCTAGGAATTGCTTTCTCAAACTTTCAAGAGTGATGATAAGAATTGCAATATTGATAAAAACAGCAACAAATTTTTTATACAATAAAATTTTGTACAGGTGAACATTTCAGGAAGAATACTTAAAAGAGCTGCTGGATTAAATAATATAAAAAATGTTTAAAAATTTGATTTTTTTGTCGTAACCATTCGACGAGCTATGTAAATCTAGTACCTGATTTTTTTTAATTTAACTTTTCTATACGGGAAATGATAGCATTTCGTTTGTAGTTGTTTGTAGTAACAACAATTTCGTTTCTAGTTCCACCAATTGAAAATTATAAAAAAATTAAAAAAATGAGTTGCAGCCGACATTGAGACATCTGAAATCCTTGTGCAATCCTTTTCAGAATCGTTTGTAGTTGTTTGTAGTGATTTTTCTTTCATTAATTGAACGATTCAAAAGTTATAAAAATCAAAGATATTGCAAAATGCTAATTTTGTCATTTCTTGAGATATCTGAAATACGCTTGCGCAGTACTTTTCAGAATCGTTTGTAGTGATTTTTCTTTCGTTTGTAGTTTAACCATTCAAAAGTTATAAAAAATTAAAGGAACTGCAAGATAATAATTTTTTTGTCATATTTGTAGTTGTTTGTAGTGAGTTTCTAAAACCACCAATGATTCTGAAAAAGACTGCGCAAGCGGATTTGAGATATCTCAATAAAGATGAAAATTAGTATTTTGCAATTCCTTTGATTTTTTATAACCTTCAAACGGTTCAAAGGTACAAACGAAAGGAAAATCACTACAAACAACTATAAACAACTATATTCCGAGAAGGATTGCGCAAGCTTTCTTGAGATATCTCAAGAAATGGCAAAATTAGCATTTTGCAATATCTTTGATTTTTTATAACTTTTGAACCGTTCAACTACATACACACAAACGAAAGGAAAATCACTACAAACAACTACACACGATTCTGAAGAGGACTGCGCAGGCGGATTTCAGATATCTCAATGTCGGATGCGACTCATTTTTTTAATATTTTATAATTTTTAATGGTGAAACTACAAACGAAATTATTGTTACTACAAACAATTACAAACGAAATGTTATCATTTCCCGTATAGAAAAGTTAAATTAAAAAAAATAGGTGCTAAGTTCACATAGCTCATTCGACGCGTTCGCTGGGTAATGCAGTTATGCAAATTAAATTAATAATAACGCTGCTGGCGAACCGACTGTACCGGATCACGATCTAATTGTTTCGTAGGTCATACCGATGACGGTCTGCGAGAACGGATCGCGTGGGAACGGGAGGGAAGGAGGGTGGAGGCGCAATTAATTACTTTGATTATGATTAGCCGTGCGTTATGCAAATCGCTTAGAGAGGTAGTTGTGCGACCGATATTCGGCCACTTTGCTAATTGCCCTTCGATTTGCCCGTGGTTTTAACGCGTGTGAAATAGTGTGAACGTAAAGCTCAGTTCGAACACATCCGTTATTAAGTGCGCGAACATCATTATGTTCTGCATAGTAGTAGAAATAATCTATATAATCATCAGAAGACACCAAAAGCATATATTAATTCAAAAGTTGTATATCTTGCAACTTAATTTAATTTAGTTATTTATTTAATTAGACCATCTGTAATTAATTATTAAAGATAACATATCTATGTCTTTTGCTATACGTATATTATATTAATTGTAAATATAAGTAAACATTTTTCGTCTTTTATATTTTTGCATCAAATTTCATAATTCATTTGCTGAATAATTGAGAAAATTTTTAATTTTTAAAATGATTGTTACCTACGGATTAAAAATATAATTTTTTATTTTATATACGTATATAAATCAACAGAAAGTTTATAAATCGAGAATTCACACGTGGTCTCTTTCTTTCTCTTCAAGCGATATACATATTAAATATTACATATCAATAGATTAAAGGAATATCTTTAATGTATAAATTAATGATAAAAACAGAGTCATGAAAATTCTAAGTAATTACATTGCAAGTAAATAGCCCTTTCACATAGGCACATCTCTACATTTTATAATTCCGTTTTGCTACGATTAATCAATCACCCCCTAGAGGTTGCTGATCCCATTTCAATAGATACCGTTTTCCGCGATTATAATTCAAAGCGTTATCGAGTCACTGAGCAAGTAACTTACGGCGTGACAGCCGAGGTAATGCAGAATGAGAAGATGATCGATTAAGCTATTTTCAAGTTTCCCGATACGCGCGCACGCTTCGCAATTCAAATTGTGCGAGACTGATGCCGTGCGCGCCTCATTTTCCCGGACGTGAAGTGCCAAGATATTCGAGGAGATGATCGACTGTGCTCTGCCATTCTCTTTCATCTTCGTTAATTTCCGTAAGCATCGCTGTGTATATGTGTGTGTCTGTGTAACAGACCGCTATAGTGTTTCCCGTCAGAATTAGGACCTGTCCATTCTCCGTCCATTCAACACAAATGCGATTCGTAGGCGAGCTAGACGTCATAAAAAATTCCATTTCACGCTAGCATGAGTGGAACAATAATGGCATACCTACTCCCTGCCCGGATTTCTTGTTTTCCTCTAATGTTGTGACACGACCGACAAGAATTACGAGGGACACGAACGTCTGTTTTTACACGACGTGTCGTCGTCTGTCAGACCGGTGATCATAAGAGATCACGAAGAGAGATCTCCTTTCGCTTTCATTAATGTTACGTGTTGTTATGTGATGCGCGATGAAAAATGACAATTTAACGACGCATTTATTTGTAAAATATTTATTACGAATTTTTGATATTTATTTGATTTTATTATTAAGAGAAAGAGATAAAATAACTCGACAATGGTTATAATAACAAAATGTTTGTAAATGTTAATTTATTATAATAGATGGATATATATGTGCGTAATGTACATAACATTAATGAATTTTATGTTTGTGAATACGAATAATATAAACGGAATGAAAAATTACCGAGGAAAAAGAATTTTTTTTCTCTATTTACATAAAAATAAATCTGTCGCGAAATTATTTGCAAAACATTCACTTTAGATAAATATATTTTTACCGTTTATTTCCTATCGTTTGCTGAATAAATCAATTAACGAAGTAACATATTTGATATTAAATAGCAAATATAACTCGAAGTTATAAACGAAGCGTGCACATTGCAGTTATCGCATGCAGCACGACAAATAATTTCCGGTAATTTCGGTCTTCGATACATTTTGCGTAACTCCGCATTCAACATCGAAATGAAAATCGGGTCGCGAAGTCATCGTCCAGTAAAGTAGAGCAGGGTTTAGGCTTTGTACAGCATTCTGTCGATGAGCATACCGCGTGTATGTCGTGATATTAAATTCCTAAACGCACCGTATTCCGCTGGGAGGTGACGATAAAAATTACAACACGCTGGAACGTGGCGCGCGACGAAAGTTTGCTGAACATATTAAAATTGCAAGAGCTGACGTTGCAATTCTTCAGAGAAAGATTATTAAGAGTAATGGCTTATTCGTCTGTAACATTTATGCGGCTTGTGCCAGAGTATGCGAAGTTGTATGTTATCTTTTTGCATTTTTAAAGCGCGTGAGTACGATTTTCTTACGCTGAAAAATCATTACTATTTTGCAACATTATAGCCTGCCATAATATGGTGGTTAATTATGGTGGTCAGGTTTTATAAAAGTTCACGTAAAATGTGGGCATGTTATTGCGCATAATAACTTGAATAACATTTGAAGTGCATAAATTTATTAAATGTCTCTCTCGTGTATAAAGATTTTTTCAGATTAAGATATTCAAGTTTCTTAAAGCAAAAAATTGAGAATGAATTGATGGAGGTATTATCGTAAATTCGAGATACGATGTTTCTTAGTTGTGCGCTCACTGCAAGAAACTTCGTTCAGTGGACTGTAATATTCCATTGCTATCTAACTATAATTTCCGAGCGAGTGGAAATGCTAGCCTCTACATATATTTTGCAGAAAGCGGCCGAATGCGAGTGTACTTTGAACGCAGTCATAATTCGATTATCGAAAGTCCCTTGCTTTACTCAAGAAAGTTGTCCAAAAGTTTTCACTCAAAATATCTTTACATTTTGTATGCATATATGTTCATGTCTTTTATTAAACCTACAATATCTTTCGGTTTCACTTTACATTACATTATTTGGTTTCGGCTAATATACATACACATTAATAAGATATTCATAACAAAACATTACAATGTAATCGACATCTAACCGCAGAACTACATTTATTCAACACAATACGTTCAATACGTTAATATATAATTAATTTAATTACAATTTGTGCTCTACAATGTATAGGACATACATATAGAATTCGCAGGACATTTGAAATAATGATATATAATAATAATGCACAGCTTGTCGCATAAATTTAGTCTACAAGGATTTAACTTAGCATCTATTTTTTAGTTTACATTAGATTTAACGTCGATGTTATAAAAAAGTATTAAAATTTTTGACAAAGCTACTAAGAGTTATATGAATGCGAGATTCGTGTTTAATAGTTTGCACCTTTCCCGGGGCAACTTTGTATTTACTTAAGCTTTTCATACATCACTGTTTGCTTTAACACTTTTGAAAGAGAAATACTAGAGGCCTAGCCACGCTGTCAAATTGAATACAAATACGTGCATTTATCATAGTTTTACTTCAATTATATAACAAATATTATTCAATTAGATAGGAATAATTAGACAGAGTCGAAGTTTGTCTTATCATCAATCAAATCATCAAAATGATTCATTATGGAATTATCATTATTGAATATTAGATTCATCTCGTGATGATTCAGCTAATATTTCAGCGATTATTCGCCAAGCTATTACTCATTCGTTCATTATATTTCTACTTGCAAGAACAGGTAACAGTCGTTACTAATGCGGTGAATCCGGATTAAAGCTCGATTAAACAGTAAAGATTATCATTAATATACACTGTAGGGATTACATCGCTGATTCATAAAATGAAACGACCGGGCTGGGACGTGGCAGGCGGAATCGTCGCGTCGTTCCTGTCTTTGTATAATCAAGCCCCGTTGCCCGAAGCGGGGATGCGCCGCGGTCCCCGAGGTAGGAAGAGAATGACTTTATCAAAGGTACATTACTTATTCCCGCCCCATTGAATTAAACGTCCTCCTGGACGCGGCGCCGAAGTTGTGGCAGTCTCGGATGAGACCCGATGCTAGTTGTTCCTACGGACGTATATCTTTGTCTCGCAGAGAGAAATACGTATAGCCGCAATCTGTATCTCGTTAGCTGAAAGCAACTTTCTTCTAATTGTCATAGTAAGTATCGAAGAAGAAACACTGCGCGAGTATAGAGTCCGCGTAACGTAATTATATCGAGGCGAACTAAACTCGAATAGCCCAGTCTTATCGAGCCATTATTGTTATCGCGCAGTTTAATTTCCTCCGACTCTGGCAGAGGTGATTTGCATTGTAGATACTTGCTAGCTGGCAGATCATTATCAACGACTGACAAAAGAGCTGCTATAAATGCAGACACATCAGCTGATACAATTTTAATCGTTCGCGCAAACTTATATCTTATCTATTCGCAAAAAGTGTTCGCACAATTACGTAGAAGTCTAAAAGAATATCAACGATTTGTAATAAAAGTTTACGTAAGATTTAAATAAGCGTGATCGCGAGAAAAGTGATGTGTTCTAACAAAGTGCGAATAAACTTTCTATCGGTTATAACCGGACAGGGGATCGTTAAAGTGGAACGAGCGATAGCCAAACATAATAATGGAATGAATCTATGAGTACAATAACAGTGTGAGATTTTAACTACATTTTTGCGAGTCAGTGGCAATGTTGAAATTCTGAAAATCTTCTTTCGTTTTCAATGTTCAGAATAACATAAATGGAAAGGCACAAAATATTTCCTAAATTGCAAATCTTATTATTCAAAAGATTTAGCTCGTTAAAAATATTATTTATGATATTTTGAGAGAGTATAGTCAAATTTAAAAATATAATTAAAAAATTTGTAATTATTAAATAGTACAAAACCTAAATTAAATATCTAATTTGGTATAAGATAATATTTTTCAGAAATTATGTACGTGATACAAAATTCAATAATATAATATAATTAATAAACAGCTACTCGTTATAAAGGAATTTTAGGGTCTTAAGTTAGATGTATATTGTGTAATCTCATATGTATATGTATGTCAACGCGCAATATTACTGGTATTACATAAACGCAATGCGGCATATCTCCTCTGGTTTTGGTTGAATTGCTATTAATGCTTAACTGTTACTCGTTAATAAAACAAAGAGTATCTCGATATCTCAATATTGTCGTAATTTATCAAATGCACCGAAGCATCAGTACCGTTAATATATAATGGCATTGCCTGGATTACGATGATTTTCAATTTCTTTGATTTACAGCAACGGTCAGTATTGCATTCTGTTTGTCTATATCCAGCATGTCGATGACAATGACAAACGATTCTAATATATCAATATTTTTGTTTCAATCGTACTATTATTATAATTGACAAAATTGAGCACAATATATCGTTTGTATATACTTAATAGCGAATAAGGTAAGTACATTGTGCAGAAAACTATGTAAAATTTCATCGGAAAAATTTCATATTACAAGTTAATCCAAAATGCCTAAAAAGTATAACTCGTAAAAAGTAGAACGTACAGTTATCAAAAAGAAAAAAAATGTAAGTCAATTTGCTAAGGATAATTTTGTTAGCGTGTGCTTAACATTTTTTATACGAACGTTATATCTTCAATTGCTTGTGATTCTCGTGTTTCCGCGTTGCGTTGCAAATCGCTAATATATTCGAGCCTGCGGAACGTGTTCCTGACTTTTTGTATTCATGAAGGGTCCCTTCTCATTGTACGCGCGAGAATTTATATCCGAATGGAGCATAAGTAAAGGAGAACCGGACGACGAAAGAGGGTAAAATTTATTATGCTCGGACATATCCGGGTGCCGCGACACCCTTAAAAAAAGTGAAATGTATAGCTAGTTCAACCTCGGTTGGATTTACAATGGAATGCCAGTGTTACATCGCGGTCTTATTTTAATTGTCACGTTGGACGACTCGCGTGCATAGTCAGACACAAACTTTGAGAAAAATCTGGAATAACGATATACCAGCGAAAATATGCAAATTGAATCGAATGTAATATTTTAATTTCGATAATGACATCATATTTGAGAAATAGGATATCGTTAATATTAATTGCAATGAAAATTTAACAGAGTTATAAAAGTCTACATTCTGTAAGAATTAAAAATAATGATGATATGAAATGTATAAATGTATAAATTGATGAGATAAGCATCGTAAGATAAATGGTTTAGCACTTGAATTGACACATAACGAATATAATGATTTGTTCTTCCTTCGCAATATCGGTTCAGTCCTGGAAGCTATGTTTGCATTGTTCATGCCTGATGTCTAGTAGGAGAGAAGCACGTATATTCTCTGTTTGCTTTCGCGAAATGAGACACGACATGGCGACGTTTGTAATTTCGTGTGATCTTGACTTGGTGAAACCAGTATTTCTCCCGTGGCGAGAGTAGAAAAAATATTAGCAGCATATAACGTGAAGCGATACGCCATTTCCGAAGGACACTCAAATGCACGAACTACGTCGGGTTCAATTTCGCGGGAATGAAGATAGAGCTTACTCTCTCGTGTTGTTACAGCGTTGCTGCACGCTCCATATCCCGGGTTCGCTATCATTGCATTCGCCAACGGCGAAAGCATCGGGCTTGCTCGATAAATCTTTCGTACATATTGATATCGCCATTGATTAAATCGTAGTTGTAATTAAAATTAAAGTATGGAGAAACGTACGGGCATATATGCAGTAACTTGATCGGAGCGGACGATATTTTTTGACGAATCGTTTGGGTGGATGCGACCTGATTTTTCGAAAATTCATCTCGGAATTTAAATAAAACTACGCTGTAGTTTTTATTCAAATAAAACTCCGCGCTGGTAATTTTAGATTCGAAAGTTTCAATAACATCCAAATTTATTAACCCGCACGAGAGACAACTGACGCATCCGATCCGAGTGTTAAAATTCGAGAATTCCTCTGCCTGCTCATTTTTACGAGATATGCACAGACGGATTAATATTTTAGTTTTCGAACAAACTTATATATTAACGTAAAAATAGAATGGCGAAATTAACAAAATGAAATTAACATTTTCTTATTATATAACTTTCGTGTTTATTCTATGGATATAAAAGTTACGCGAAAAGTAAGTTAAACTATTTTATGGAGATTGCAAGTTGCATGTTAAATTAAATTGAAATTTATAAGTAATCCCGCAGCTCGAATGCCCCTTTCTGCAATACAGTGAAACGAATAATATAATGTGAACAATTTTATATATTGTGTGGGCACGCTTTGCGAAAACAATCTTAAAATGAAGTGGGCTGTAAATAATACAGTATAGAAATTTTTTAATGCAGTTACTTTTCATAATAGAATTTAATCCTTTCTGCAAATTTACTCTTGCAATATATTTGCATATTCAAGAAATATACTTTATAAAGATAATTTAAAAACGTGCAGTGGAAAAATAACTGTAACGTCATAATTTTCTACCATAAATTATTTTAATGTAGATATTCTCACAAATGAAACATGCTTGAATTAAATATAGAAGTTTAAAGTGAACTGTAAATTTAATTACGCATCTTACAAAGGTGAATAAGGATTGTATATAATAAAACTAATATTAGTATACTTTTAAATTTTACGTTTCATTAATTAACTTTAGTATACGCGGAATGCTTGAAAATTTTGATATACTATATTACAAAATACGTAGATTATTGAGGAAAAATTATCAGTAATGTATATAAATTCATAAAAATTAAATTACTTTTTTCCATGCAATTATAGCCACATGATCACTTATTTTATCACTAATACACATTACTACAACATCATTCGAGATGAAAGCGTCGAAGCGTGATTCTTTCTTCGCGCAGAAAAATCGATGTGCAGCTCCAATTTTCTTTCTATCCATTTGACATCTATTTTATTTCCGCAAACCATTAATGCTTCAGCAATTCTTTGCTTTCGAATCCGCTTGGATTGTCTTACACCCGCAAAGGGAATAACAAAATTCGTTTCGGAGATTCTTTGTACTTTGTTCTCTAATATCCAATCGCTTCACTTGCATTTGACAAGTTATCAATGGTATATTTCCATCTGCTTCGTTTCTGATGGACAAAGTGCAATGAATTCGCTATAAATTCGAAATACTGGAGAGAGAGAGAGAGAGAGAGAGAGAGAGAGAAATATTGTTATATTGTTACGAAAATGCAACAAGTCTTCGTTTTAAAATATTTTAAATGTTTTTCAAATTAAATTAAAACTTTATGATCATGCAGATAAAAATTATGTTATATTGAATCAACTATTCAAATTATATTCTGTATTAATAAATTTTGAAATATAAATTTACGTAAATTAATAGACATTTAGCTGAGAATGCATTTGTGAATAGCAATAATCATAAGAGAGACTGATAATATTTGTAATTAGAGACTTGTTGGCGAGCTACGATTAATTGTAAGTGAAAATAACGGACGCAGAAAGGTGAAAGATTGGAAAGAAGTTGGAGACTAGAATCTTCGCATCCGGAGACTGACCTCACGGAACCATGGCCTCTCCCTACTAACAAGAGAAGGAGGATAGAGGGCGGGCATGACAGAGGAATAAGGGTGAAGTACACGAAAGAGACTGCCCTTTGCATAACGTGCACCGACCCACAAGCCCGCCGGGAGAACGTATTATTGCAATTTCACATGCAAAAGTTATTACACGAAATTGTCTGAAAATTGCACCCCGGCTCAGCCGCGCTTGTCCTCCTTCGCTTGCTTCCCTCCTTTTAAAATAAACCGGCGTTTGCACTTTCTCGCCCGGTTTGCGCAAAATATACACGAAACGGACTTATCTCCCGCGTCGCAGAGCGCGGTCCAAGTCGCGTACATACACTCGCGACGTTAAGTCCGCCAGGAAATATCGTCGCCGCGAATCCTCCGTGATACTCGGCGGCGACGTTTACAGGAATAGATTCGCGACGTTTGCGGGTCGCAATCCCAGATTTGTGAAAAAATGTCCTGCGCGCTACACGGTGTACAGTTACATAATGTAGCAGCTAGCTGTCTGTAAATTTTGTTCTATCTGTCACGACTTGTATATATTTGATCAAACGACCCCGGGGGGATGAAAGTTACGCAGATTGGAATGCATGCGACGCAAACGTAAATAATAATCGCGATAGCGAGAATATTATTCTGCGAGCTCGTGTAGGCATGTATAATGTATTTAATGAGGGCCGTGGCATTGATATTCGAATTTATGGCATTTGCACAATGAAATATTAGATAGTATCATTTCATTGTTATTACTCGATGCATGAAACAATGTAAATTGCTTGACTGTGAAACATTAGACACAAATAGGTATTATTTAGGTGTAATTATTACACACTGTAATCGGTGATTTTAAGATACGAGAGAGAGAGAGAGAGAGAGGGCTTAGATTTGCATACATTTGCCTTTCTGATATCGATTATTTTCTCGCTTGACTTGACTTTGTAGCTATCTTTCGCAAAGGGGCCCTGAGATATATACCAGATGGCGTGACGAATATCGCGTTCGACTTGTAATTACGACTATAGAGATATAACATGGATAATCAAACGGTCAGACGTTTCCATTCCCAGTGGAAAAAATCACCCTCTTGGCACTGCCGGAGGCTCACGTATGATTTCAGTATTGAAATCGAGGAGAGGGAGAGTTGAATTAATATATCGAAATAGAGTTACTTTTATCTAAATAATCCAATCGATAAGTACATTTGTCGGTGCATAATTTTCTTTCTACTATTACGCCGATATTAATATGTTAATTATAATATTCGAGACTTGCTAGAAGAGTCTAGCAATGCGACACGAGCGTCCAGATGAATGTAAAAGACATGTACGAATAGGTCACACTAATGAGGCTATGCAAAGTGCTAAACGATTCTTATCAGTTTTTCATGCTTGAATAGTCTAGATGTAACTAGTAATTTGGTTATTCCCGAGGGATAACCATCTCATCTTTTTAAACAGTTACATATGGCGCGGACATTTCAAAGATGCAAATGCAAGATAAATAAATTATTTTGAGTTTCTTTTATTACACCAGTAATTGCAAAATTGACTTTCTGCCTCTGGCAGAAATCTAGATCATTTTTTTTCTTATAAGAATTTAAGCAGAGGGACGGTTCTCTCTCTCTCTCTCTTCTTGAATTCTTATATTAGGAAATTTTTATGCTGCTTCAATTTTCTAAATTATCAAGACTTTTATCTGCTTCGTAGTTAAAACTACTACTACATTGGATTTTATTTATATGTATTCGAAATAAGAAACTTTTACTTTGATAATAATTTTATATTTAGATGTCATTTATTTATTTTAATTGTTAATTACAGTGATAAAAATTAAGTTCGATTTTGTTTTATTTCGTAAATATTAGAATTGCATGATAATTATTTCCTCCCTGATGCAGCCATTATACAATAACATAAAAATCTATACATACATTTATGTTTTATTTACGTCAAAGCAATAGAAAGTTCTTTTTATTTTTCTTATGTCTATAATGAAAGTAGACCTTTTTCATATTTAGATCACGTAAAGATAAACATATTGCGCAATAAAGTACGTTTTCACGACATTCGGTCGTGGTTATGTACTTCGTATTGGAAAATATTCGAACTTTAGCTAGAAGTATGGATGTCCAATCTACCCATAAATTGACTGTACATGGTACGGTCAGTAAATCGATACGGGAGTATATATCGTAAGAATATTTTATTTCATGTCATGGAGTCATTGCACTGTGAAGTTGATAAGTGCAGTTATATGATATTCGTATAAATAAACTAAAATTTTATTATAAAAATGATAGGATTGAAAAGAATAGCGTCGCTGTTCAAAAACTTTATCGAAGAAATGAATTTGTAATTTGTTTCAAATCCAATATTTAGACACGGTTTTCTTTAATTCAATTGAGTATAATGAACTGCAATATAACCAATGAACAATACATAATTTTAATATAAATGCATTCTTGTTATTTCAAAACTTTATTATACATTTTTTATTAATATTATTACATTTCTTTATCGCTATATTTTCAACTCTGCATTTATATTTTTATGTTTAAATTAAATTCAATTGGATCACTCTTAGAGTTGTGAGAAGTTGTAGGTGTTAACGGCTTCTTAATTCATAAATTTTATGCAGACAGTCCGTGCGTAATTTTGTAAGCCAAGAATGGAGATTCTTAGTTCGAAGAAATAAAGGTTTGCCGTTGTAAATTCTGTTATCTTAAGAAATCCCTGTAGCGCGAATTGCTCGTAAACCTCCCGAGATTTTTAATTATCGTTAACGCGGTAATTTTGCCGCCACACAAATCAAAACGATAATGCACCGCGCGTGAGCGATAAACGATTATATTCGACAATAAATTATTACTTTGTACCTGTTCTAATTTTCCGGTAGATGCACTCCTAACGACTTGCGATGCCAGAATTACTGAAATATGGACGTAACTAAATACTTATATATTATAGATCATTTAAATTGTAATCGTAAAAATCTCAGTTGTTTCGAAAAAATGTGCGAAGCAACAAGAAATTAAAGAGCATTAAATTTTTCTTGAGGAAAGGAGGGAGTAGTTTCATTCGTCATTTTGCAAATTTAAATAAACTGTAACAATCAATTAAAAATCTCGTAATTTTGCCCAATCTAGCGAACCATTTATGATATAATAAAGCTTCGATCATTTATTTTTAATCTGCTAAAGTTTACAGTGCGCAAGAGTTATGGAATATTATTGGATTAAAATTAAAGTTGGATTAAAGATGGAATAAAAATTCCACTTTCTGAATTAAATTCTGGAAAAAATTATCATAATCCATATTTTATGATTTTCCAAAGTAAGAAACGATCAAGTTATTCTTCAAAAAATCCTTCAAGAGTAGTTAAAATTACTGTTCCGCAGATATTCTTAATAATAAATTTTCGTATTATTATAATCAGAAACGCATAATACTTCATTAAATACTGCGGTTTAGAGAAACAATAATAACGAGATTATTGGAGGACAGCTATAAATGAGTAAACATCGAATTGCATAATAACGCGCGATACAAATACGATAGCTACCGCAAATGTGCAAATAAATATGGCAAATTTTCCGGCCGCGTGTGCATAAATTAGGGAGTTTCAACACAAACGGGATACTCGTAAAGGAAATATACTAAGAGCATTTACACAGCACGCGTACACGGCGGATGGTAATTATCCGGCCGACATTTTTCTCTCCACGCGTTTCGTTGTATGGTATGTAACATACGCACAACGAAGCCCGCTGAATTAATGCAAATTTATGTTCGCATGCTTACGTGCAGCTACTGTTGTAAGCCGATCAGCTTATCACCGATTTACAGGCCATAGAGACAAATAAAGCGCGAAAATTAGTACGTTGCTTCTCGTAGAGCAGCGTTCTACAATTGAGAATTGGAATTCCACTGAGTCATGTTCTATTTTCGAACTCGCGCAAAGTTCCACTCGTATGTGTTTGTCGCAAAACTTTCTGATATTGGCTCGATGAACAGTTATTTTAAGATGTTTATATGTAACACAATTGGTTTACTCTATTTCTTTTATTTTATTATGACACCGTATTATGTGCAACAATTGCAATGCATAAAAGTCTTCCTGTGAAATGTCTCAAATACTTTTTAATTTAGGAAACAGTAATAAAATTCTATATCTCTCTTTTTATTCACAATAGTCTCCTGTATGCGATTGTGAAAGAAAATTGAATATTGATAATAATAAATTAAATGCAAGATATTTTTTTAAATATTTTTCAAAATGATGTATAACAATAAAACTGCATTTCATCGCAGAGCTAAATTCTTACATAGATATTTTCATAGTAATCAACGGTGGATGTTCAATTGTGTCACCCCAGTGAATAATTTTAAAAGAGCAATAAAAAATTCTTAACCCTCGGGATATAATTGCAGACCTTGAAGAAATTTGCAAGTTGAGAAACGAGGGCGGAAGAGTGGTTGACGGTAAAACGGGGGGACATATCATCGTTGTCATCAACGTAGGAGAACTTGGCCCGTGACCCAAGACGAATAAATTCGCGTCGTGCATGATTGCCTCGGGGGCTCAAGTTCTCCGTACACAATCATCCGTACCATAAAACACGCTAGCGCGTGCACGCGCTTACGCGCGGTGGTTAATAAAACGCGCGAGACGGATTCTGTGTGCTTAGAGGATAATCCGTCGGGCGCATCTGTCGGCCTCATAAAGTATTCCTTGTCGTGCAAGACCCAAGAGGACGGGTAAGCCGTGTGCGGCAGCGAGCTGCGGTTAGTCATCCGTGTCAAATGGGCAAACCTAAACAGATTACACGCTGATTGGCCCGGTCTCGTCGTCTTGTTGTCGGCTAGAAGCCACCCTATCTCGGCAGAGATGCCGAGGCGACAGATGTGTCGGCTAATTCCACTCACTCACTCACTCACACACATTCTCTCTCTCTCTCTAGCTTTTTTTTTCTCGTAACCGTGTCATGTTCCTTGCGCGTGGTATGCATTTAATGGCACACCGCGACGAATTCCACAGGGGGTGGCACGCCACGTTCTTCGCGGTCGTTTGTCGCATGGGGCGAGGTTATTAAGGGCGAAATTCGCGTCGGAAATGCGTGCGTATATCTTCGGCACCATTATGCTGCGACGTGCGGTATTGCACTCGAGATTCGAACGACTAGACAAATTCTCACGACGGTTCCGATTTGTTGAAACTGCGCACACCCACCCTCCTCTGTCAGATATACCAATTTAAATCCGCATTAAATTTCACGAAACTAATTTTACGTTGCATATTTATTAAGGCTGACGTTTCAAATCTGCCCCGCAACGAGATAGGTTCTAACGCTATTGATTTAACGCTACTAATAATTCACCGAGCGAACTTGCGTGTTTAATTTGGCGCTTCGTAGTTTCCATCTAGGTAAATAATGTATTATTGCGATGCAATTACATGCTTCCATTTGCACAATTATGTTTGCACGGGGAACTCGCAAAACGCTCTATCATTATTTACTAAATTGTAAAATAATGTTATCAGAGATATTAATATAATATCACGACTTTATAACGTTTGATTGTATGAGAATTAAGATTTTGTCGATAACGAGATTGTTTAAATCAAACAGAATTTCCATTGAAATAACATAAATATTTCTAAATATTTTTAAAAACAACCACTAATCTACGTTAATCAAACGTTAAACTAATCAACGTTAATTATTTTTTAATTAATTTCTTTCTTTTCTTGAACAAAAATAAGAAAGTAATAACAATCAATTAAATCTATTAGTATCGCTGATTTAATGCAAACCGTATTGTTTTTATTTTTACATTGGCAGCATATATTATATATAGACGAAACCAATATCACACTCACAGAAAGGATATGGGTTACGATTAGATTTAAGGCTCTCACGGGCGGCCTGGAGAGTTGTGCAAAATTAATAGTACTCCCTTTGCTCGTAGTTCCATTTCTCGTCGAGTCATCGAGCTTACATTTAAACTCCCCAGACACTAGAGATTTCTTAAGAATTTGATTCTAACGTCGGGGTGCAAGTGTGCAACGTGAGGCGTATTTTCGTTAAATAATTCTTAACTGGTGGAGTCCGTGTGGCCGCGCGCGCAGTAAGAAAGAGACGTTACGCGAAGCCTGGCCTCATACGCTATTCCCTTTGACCCAGCCGTGATACCCCAAATACGGCAGTCTCTAGTACTTTCGTGACATACGCTCGCGCACATATCCGTCAGACTTATGTAAACGAGGAGGATGCCATGGCAGGATCAAACGGGCGTCGAGGGAGAGCGGCGAGCGTTCCGAGGGAAAACAAGAAGCGACGGGCGGCGCTTTGTTGGGCGGATCACTTAGATCTGATGGGTAATTTACGTTCCCCGGCGTCACGCCGAGGAGCGCACGAAGGGCCCCGGAAGACACCCCGCCGGATCGATGATAACGATTAATTACGATTTATCGGCGTTATCGCCTCGTCGTATGGTGACTCATAAAGCAATTCCCGCGATAGGCGAGCGTGCAACGCCGTGGAACAACTTGCATTAAGAGTATCGATTCGTTTGATTTACTAGCAGAGACTAGCGATAGCGTCGAACGGAACCGCGCGGTATTGCGAGTGCGCTCGCGCTCGCTGCAAGCCTCGTGAAATTAAAAAGCCCATTTATGAGCGACGAGTTACCCGGTAGCGCGATTATTGCTCGGGGAATCATAGGTACTGCTGAGCACCCTCCGGGAATTTTACATATCGACACGATCGTTTCGATGCCTCAGCCACTATTGCCAATCATTTACGTTCCTATTTTCATCAATCAATGGATCATGTTGCAAATGGTAAAATTGTAACCTCATTTCGCAAAATAATCAATGTTAATTTACGAGCAATAAGTCGCGACTCGTCATTCAGGTCAGCGTAATTTTCATATCATACGAGAGAAAATCCTAAAGCGCTAATCATGAAAGTCAAATTTAATAACTCGTACAATTGTACGAGCTTAAGCCTTGCGAAATGGAATGTCAGTTTACACGACGACGGAGAAAATTATTATACATATATGTTCGTATATTAATTTTTTAATTATTGTATAGAAAAAAATCATGTGTATCGTGTAATGATGACTGTAACCAGATATCTCAAAGCATTTCATAATTGGATTGAAATGTCGAGATCGTGTCATCATTTGAAATCGAATTCAAAAGCGCGGAAGCGGATTCGTCGCCGAAAAGTCGTCTTTATTTGATTACATGACCGATATGTCGAGCGATCCCGTCAGGGAACGGGCGAGGCAGAATAATTCGACGCGAGAGATGGATTCGCGAATAGTGCGTTTCATTTTGAACGTCTTGAAACGAGTTTTACCACGACGTAATGCAAGTATATATACTTTTTCCTTCTTTGTCGATTTTTCTATTTGTCTCTTTTGCTTTGCTTTCCTCCTTATGCAAAATATAACGCAGCTGCTAGATATCTCTTCACAGAAAATGTCGCATTTATTTCAATATCGAAACGTCAGTACGTTATTTAATTTAAAAATCTTAAAGTATTAAACGTAAAAATCGAAAATTCATAAAAATCTTATTTTCGCTGAATTTTCATGTATTAATAAAAATCTTATTTTAGATGTAATCATTAGAATAATTGACGTGAAAATTGAAGGACTGTGACAAATAATTTGATCTCAAATTCCTGTAAAGAAAAAAGATTTTAGAGATATTAAAAAATTTGTTGTAAAAGAGGAAATACTTAATAAATCTCGAACATTACACGTGTAAAACTGCAAGTAATCTTTGTTCACATTTGATGGATGAGATAGAAAATTGCGGTAAAGCACATTGGAAAATTTTTGATGGTTCTAGTTGGTTCTAATTCGTGAGGGCAGCTTTCATTTGGACGAGCACGCGGCGATGAGATTGGTACTCATTCGTTACTGTAATTCGGCGCGAAGAACGGACCAAGGGAAAAGAAAAGGGTAGCTGTTCTGACGATAACGAGGAAAGGCTCGTTGAGCACGTCGCTTCAATTATGTAAAAACAATCTCGTAAATCCGAGTTCGTCGAACAATCCGACGGGTGTGAAGAACTGATAAATTCGCCCAATTTAAAGCATGCTACAATTTTACTCACGTCCATAACCTTACGATTTTAATCACTACAAGTTTATACACCAAGAACGCATTTTCACTGATATACAGTAAAAGAAAATGATAAGTTATTCATACCACATTGAGGATCGTACTGAATAATGCTAATCATAATTGTAATATAAATGGTAATTCCCATTAAAGGGATCCCATGAGAGGGATGAGAGAAAAGATCAAATTACTGCGAAATATACAATTTTGTTCTCTCTTATAATTCTCCCAAGATTGCAATCTGATTGTTTATCTCTAGCATTAATTCGTGAGAAAAACAGTTAAAGCTTTAACAATTGTGTCACACACATCGTGGCTTTATGAGAGGGATAGAAAAGAGACGAAAAGGAAGTAAAAATAGAAATGTTTTAAGATTTCTCGTTAGATTGTTGAAAGACTTCGGCGTACATCCCTTTGGTCGTATAGCACGACTATGTCTACGGAAAAGTTCAAAACAATAAGTGAAAATCACTTGAAAAGCACTCCTTCGAACTGTAAGTATAGAGACGCGGGAAAAATTGTATCAGTGAAACTGAATTTTCCATAATAATTGAGAATGAAATAGTAATTCTAATATGCGTCCATCATAAGATATTGTGCATATGTAAAAATGTATACATCGTATATTTACGTGTATTATGGAAACGCAACAATAATCAAATGTATTACATCTCATAATCGTTTGATTAACCATCGATTTAGTACGCGAATTATGCAGTTCACTTCCCATTTCTCTCTTTACATTTTTTAATAAGGTCATCCTGAAACAAGTAGGTAGGAGAAAGATGCAATTTTAACAGGTCTACGGTAATGTAACTTTTGTCCGTCCGTTCTGTGCTTGAAGCAAATTACATGGCGACATGACCCAAATTACACAACACCGGCTGAGATTAAAATTAGCTCAGGCCAAAATATAATATCCTTATTTCGTAGCTATGTCTTGCACATGAGTCTTAAATAAATAGCTAGTACGCACAAAATACTTCGCTTTAATTTTTCCACATAATTATCTTCGAAGCGAGGTTATTAACAAGAAATGTCTACGAAATATTTTATAGAGCATCCCCTTGCGAAACATAATTTTAAAAGTCATGTTAAAGATATAAGAGACATTTTATTTCTCGCATAATGATGAGTCAATAGTATATTCTAATACTCAAAGTTTGGCGCTCTGCAATAATTTTGATTGTGCTTCGTCTTACAGTAACGCGTCTGATGTTATGCAACGAGTAGCGTAACGATGCGGTCAAATATTTCGTGTTTACGACGGTAGACAAGCATCGTTAGCATCATGTGTAATTGGGAGCTGCGGTTTCGACTCGAGCCCCTGCAACTTGACGTAATCGGTCGCGTTATGTAGAGTCTATCTGACGTTGACGATTCATCCGATGGGTTTGACCAATTATCGTGGCCTCTAATTAACGATTGTGCGAATAATCAGCAGAATGGGAACATTGAAACCAAGCGTTGCGAACCTACAAAACCTACCTTTCTGCAATTGTGCGGAACACCAAACGCCGCGGCACGCGCTCATCGATGCGTTGCGAGGTGTGCTAACTGTGTTACTCCTTGTACACGCTCAGATATCAATCATTCTTATCGGTCGCAATTATCATAGCGCTATTGTATTATGATGTTGCGCGTGATTTCATTACTTGCCTTCTCTGACAATGACAAATCGCCATGATTCGGAACACGAATACGAACTATTGACTTAGATTCGTTAAAAAGAGACCTTATTGACAGCTTGAAAGCTTGATTTAAAATTAAAACAATTATCGCTTCTATAATTATTTCTTTGGATATTTATGGCGGCTATTAAAGACTGAACGAAATAAGTATAATAAACTCTTTCTTATTTATACATCAGAGGCAAAAATATTTAGATCCATATTGTCTACAATAGTTAACGAGTCGTTTCTCTCGTGCATCATTAATTTCGACAGCTGTACAACTCCCGAAAGGAGACAATACAAATTCACTTTGGTTTTTGGAAGGCAGCAGCCTCAAAATATCCTGTTCTGGTTGACAATGTAAATGGATTGCTGCGTCACGAGCGCATAACCGCATTCTAGCGAGAAGCGAGAAAGGGCGGAGACGTGCAAACGTGAGAAATCCGACGGATCTATCGAAAGGATCTTGTTAATTGAACGCTTAGCGACTCATCGTGGTGTACGCAGCTGGACAGGATCGATCGGCGGGAGTCACGTCGTAGAAATTGGAGCGATCGTGTTCCTTTTCGTTCTGGTTCCCGGTGCCAGACCCACGCTCATCGTCTTTGCCGGGCTCATCGGCGCACATACATATATAGGTACATACATACGTATATACATTGCAGGTATATAGATCGAGCTAATCCCGGAACGGGTTACGGCCACCGGTGTAACTGGGACGTGCCGCAGCTCGGAATCGGCGAGCTTATCGCATTTTCTTGCGCGATTTCTTGTTCCGCGAGACGTCCATAACCCCGGGAGTCATGAAAAATGTCCTGGAATCGTAACGATCTCGAAATGTCGAGGCGCATCAGAAAGCTTTAGATGTATTTCTATACTTGACCGAGCTGCAGAGCTTGTCTCGCGAATTCTCTATGTGATTGTTGCCTCTCAAAATATTTCAAAACCATCGATCACTGGTCGTCAATTATTTGATCAGAGAGAAAAGTACGGAGAGAGATTTTATGAGAAAAATATTTTATTCGCATTTGCAAAGCTTAAATAAATAAATTTGTCTCCACGAGCAACGAGAACATTTTAAATGAATTTCGATTATCGGCTTAACACGATCACACCGACTTTACATTTGTAATGACATAATGACTTTCCAATCAGGACTATCTATATATAATATCTATAATATTAATCTGCTTCGCTGGGTTACGCGAGTCGGGATGATTATAGCAAAATTGCGACTCAAATTTCATATTGTACCTCAAAGCAGATCAACGTAATGATGTTCCTATTAATCCGGATGCATTTTCTAAATATTCACTCGATCACGGAGAACCGAAATTCTCTGGATAATCTAGATCGGACTTGGAAGTTTCTCCCGCTCATAGAAATCTTGCGACGCAACCGGAATCTGGCTTCCATCTCATGGCTTATACTGTGACAAATGGCGAGTTTCGTAGATAATAGGCGGGGCCCCCAGATTCGTATCTTGGCGACGATCGATCGGTTTCGATTCGAATCCTCGCTAGGGAAAGACCCTGTTCTCCGGTTTCTCCGGTTCTTATCGGCAAATGGAATGCGTATTATATATATATATATATATATATAAATACGGTCAAATACATTTACTGGACGCGTCAACTTGTATGTTTGTGCGTATGGATGACACGCAAGTAATCGAAAATGTCAGATTGGTGAGAAACATCTGGGAGGAAGCATTTATCTCTCATTTTCATTGTGGCATGAAAATAGTAGCTTTGTGTGATACATTATAAAAATTCGCAGCTTAGAAGTGCATGAGTCAAGAATCCGGGACGTTCATCCCGATTCATCTCTTTTTCTTTTCCTTAAAATTTTAGGAACAGCTTTTAGAGCTACGAACATTCAACGTTAAAGCAGACAAGATAAAGAGTACAAATCTTTGTAAGAGGCGATTCCATCGAGATATCGAAAAATGTTTCCGCTGCTTTTATTGTTCGCAAATAAACGATAATTGTTATATAGCTTCTTAATATGTTATAAAGCACTGGACTTTATATAAATTTAATTATTTATATTTTACAGCAAAAAATATTTTTTTCACAATTGTTTCAAGTTATTAAATTATAAAGTACATCATATACAAATGAAATGCTCAATCTTTTTGAAAAGATCGTGTTTTCCATTGAATGTCTTAATCAATCGATTGAAAGATTAATGTTTGGTTTGCCGAAAAAAGATTAATGTCTGCTATTTAAGGCTCATTAAGAGATATTCATTCGCAGAGCCAATCACACGTTTTATTCCCTTTAGATAAATCGAACGTTTTGCAGCGCAAGCTTTACTTTGCTGGCTCCACGTTACATTCTGTATATTTCTTATTGCTCTACTGTAGCTTAAACCGAAATTTGTATTGACCGTTAAGCGGGTATTACGAGGGTAGCTTATCGTTTATCCGTATTTAACAAAACGACCGCGTAGCTAGAGACTACGTCTGGTCTAAATCGGCGGTGGTGGATCTGGCTATTGTGAAGGGCTTCCACATCCAGTTATTAGACCGTAACATCCGGCAACTTAAGTGCCTCGCACGGTATAATTCATGGGAAGCCGTGGGGCTCCCAGAGGTGAAGTTTCCGCGTCTCATTCTGATATCGCCAGCACCTACCACCTCTTGGAATTCCGCTGATGCGACATATCGTTTCTCCTGTGGATTCCCCGGCGAGCTTCATACGTGACAAGCGTAATTGCGATTCCCCGATAATGCAAAATAATCCGCCATGCGAGCGTAATTCTGTGCTAATAGAAATCTTAGATCACCCTCTCCCTTGCCTTCAGAGTAAAGTATTTTCCAGGTAATTGTTCGTTTGACTATCCGCTGGTGACTTTGCAGGATATTTTAATATCTCACTAACTAAAATAATCAATTGCGATTACTGGGAAGAGTAGAAGGCAGGAAATGTTAAGTCCTCTCAGTTTGTTCTTCTACTTCCAAGCTAGAGACTGATATTGGCCGACCTACTTTAAAAGTATCGATTTCATTCTATCCAATCTAGTCTAGCCCAGTAGGCATTCCATCGTTAAATATTTCTTTAATATATTGTCAAAATAAATTGAACTGTTTCCGATATCAACGATTCAATTTTGATGTGCAATTTAGTTTTACAAAAACAGGAAGTTTAGCGATAAATTAATATAAATTCTTTTTCTGAATACACTCAAATATTAAATTAATTACGTGAAATTGCGAAATACAAACATGGATATATTGTATGAATAATTTAGAACAAGATCTAGATTTTATTACTCTTTCAAAAATGTACGCGTTAATGCAATATCGTACATTATATTTAAATTGCAAGTGACGTTTACAGAGATTGCTTTATCACGAAGCTGTGCTTAGTTTAAATTTCCTGTCATTCGAAAAAGAGAAGTGACACTTTTAATTAACTGTCGAGAAGAACGCTCATTTCTTTAAAATATAAATGTTAATGCGAAGATTCTACAATAAATTAGGTAGGCATTATAGCGAAGAAATTGACATGAGCAATCTTGACGGAAGATAGAAAATGAATTTTCTAAATACATATATAAATATACTCGAAATATATATATAACTTGATGTATAAGTTGATATAATTACGCTGTAGAAGTATATTCTACAAAATATTCTATTTCTCCGCTCCTCGAGAAATTATTTATTTAGATATTGCTTTTAAATTTTGATTAGTATTGATGGAATCGCAGATGTCTACGCACCTCTAAAAATGATAAATTATCATCGTTAGCCATCGTGACGTGTCATTAATTGCGCGTAGTTCCGGCCTCGTACGCGAATGATATCGATTTATGTACGTCCGAACGACCGGACGAACGTGGGTTAAGAAATGTGTTCGCACAGTCGTATCTAGCTGCAAAATCTATTAAAATAAAGATTAATCTCCGTGCGGATTGAAATACGAACGAGGAAAGCGAATTCGCGGCGATCACTCGCGAAATTGAAATTGGCGTGATTTGTTGCGACAACGCCTGTCTACGTCGTTATTTTAGCAATTTCATTCTGTAAGTGAACAATCACGAGCAATGCCGCGCACTTCCGTCATTGTTATGAAATATCGCTTTACTCTCTACCGTAATCGAAACGGTAATTATATCCTCTGAATCGGCACATACGAGAAAAATATATAAAAAATGATTAATTTTCTATTATTTAATAGAATAACTCTTAATAGAAATACTCGTACGATGCGAAGAAATTATTTTATCAGGAATTTTGCTTAAAACGTTAATCTTAAACATATATAATATATATAATTTATATTTGCATATTTAATTACTGTTCTCTCTAGATGGATTTATAATATGATTGTCGCAGAAATTATCATTCTTCTCTTTTGTATGATAAACAATTAAGAGCGATAATTACGTTGATAACTAAGTGACAGTCATATTGATATCTTGTTTAGCAGATTATAATTAATGATTTCATATTTCAAGATTATAATTGATATGACATGAATAGAGAAAATATATTTAATTAATCAGAATTATTCTTAATTAACATGGATAGTTGAATCAAAGTTTTTGTCCGATTAAGAAATATACATCAATAAAGAAGAACAATTGGTAATAATATTAAACGTTTGCTTCATTCGAATGATAAATAGACGTTGCTATTAATTAATTATCCTCTTCATAATGGCTTATCAATGTCGGAAGCGATTGATTGCAACGTGTTCTCGATGGCAATTAGTTTAAGATTGATTAACGTATTGTTAAAGTCGATAACGTAGAATGAATTTATTTCATAATTGCAAAGGATTTACTTTACTTTAATTTCAAAGTTGTCATCCAATTTCTCTGTCTGCTGCTCGCAAAATCAGGTTAGGATAATTTGTATAACATTCACATTTAAAGTTTCTATTAAACTGAATATGAACTATTGAATTCAACATCCAACATGCTATGCTTGGCAAATAGGAGAGAAGCTTTAATGTTAATTCGCCGGATGTTCTAATAGTTCAGCTACACGCCTGTATCAGGAAAGCTGAAAATTTCAAAATCGTTAGTTTCACTCGACTTATAGTTATGAAAACGACGATATAAAAAACCGTTTTTTAAACACAAAGCGTTATGTCGAAGTTTACACAAAAATTATAACATTTCGATTATATCGTAATAAAATCATAATTCATATAATTTGACATAAAAATAATCAAAATTTAAGATTTAATCTGGAATAGCGTTAAAACAGTATTTTGCGACTTGATGTACGACTACTTCCTTAGTCTCTAAAGAGAAACAGAGAATCAGTTATCTCCCGAAACGTTTGATTAGATGTTCGAGACAATTAATGAAAGGCAAAGACTTTAGGAAGCAATTTTAGGAAGCAATAACTCCGAAGATATATACTCGCTTTTCTCTCAACGTGATATAAATCAATTTCATCCGGTAATAGAAAATATTGAGCTATCAGTGAAGACCTCGGAGCCGCTTTGCGAAGAACGTGCGGCTTATGGTTATCGCTTTGGCCGGACAACCCTGGGCGCCTGTATAGGATAGATGTTCCATGCTTGTGCATGTGCAGGAAATAGTGTACTAGATTGCGAGAGATGGTCCTCGATACTCGATTACGATACAATCTCATCTCTTCTACCTTCGTACAATCGGCGGTAGCCCTGCATCGTCGTCGCTAATGTATGCTGTCTATCCCTTAGCCGGTCTTCATCGTCGTGTCCGTAGCCTAGGTATTACGGGAAATGCGATGATTAATAACGCCGGTACGATGACCGTTTATTGTACTCTCGCCTGCCCTGACCCTTCCATTCTCGGCTGGCAGCCGAGGGATGCAATAAAACCTATTAGAGCCTCCAGCGCATATAGAGCACCAATGTGACCTGTCGCGATGACCTGCATATCCGCCTCCGTTCTTGATCCTATCAATCCGGCTACGCGATCGTTCGATCGCGCACCTCCCTTATTCTCCAATGGCGTGATACAATAGCGCGGGATAAAGACCCCCCAGTCGATGGATTATGAGGGAAGTGGAATTTGAAATATCGGGGGAAGTGTCGTCGACAGTAAAGGGAGCACAAGGGAACGCATCGCGTCGCGACACGATGGGCATCACCGCAGAGCACCGCGTGATATTATGTCGTTCGCTCTAATAAATTTCAGAAGCGGCGCCGTTGAAACTTGATTGATATCACTTGCAACGGGGAGTCGCGTTTCTTTCAAGTTTCACATAAAACTTGATATTTTGGGAATGACCGTGATTTGCCAATTTCACTCATGGACTCGAGCGACGAAAAAAACCTTGCCAAATTTTGAAATTTTGTTCTCGCAAATCATTTTATTTGCGATGATATAGTAACGACTTATCTAAAAATATAGAGCGGATTTAATTGCAGAGCGAAAAAACGCAGATGGAAATAGCTCCGCAATGACATGATATTTCGAGTAACCTCGAATAGACGAATGCATTATACCGCCTCGTTAGATTTCCGAGTTCTCCGAGTTGAATTACGCCGTAAAAAGAAGCGTAATAAACCATGCGCTTTCCGCAAAACGTCACACGGCGCTTTATGTTGCCCAGGTCGGAATTGGCAACGGATGCGCACTCGCGCGCGAGTACCTCTTTCAAAGAATATCGTTTGATTACCTGTGCTGCATCAAGTTGGCGTATTCCGCGCATTTCAATATACCCATTGCAAATGCAAATTCGTAATAACGAGCCCCTATCGCCAATTGTAACGCGCCGCCAACGTCGAATTAGGCAACGCATTTGCGGAGGGCGAAAGAGAAATGCAGATTCGTTGAATCCTCTGACGAAGCGCAAATGCCACACCCTCATCGGGCAATTTCAACCATTTTCTTCGTCCGTATTTTCACATAATTTGGCACCGTAGATACGTCAAAAGTGTCCGCCTGCTTCGGAGGGACGTAATTAAATGATTAAGATTCATATCCATCGCGGCGATAAATTGAGCGATCGAGCGAAAATGCAACTATAGTGTGGCTAAACTTATACGTATAATTTGCGCAGCGCTATTTTCTACCCCCGTCTTTAAGCACAACAATGAGTGAGCGACTTATTTATTCTGAACTAGAGCTAGGTCGCCAGCAATTTTCCAGGGCTGCGCGCATCGTTCTAAGGTCATAAAGGCACGCGAGTCAGCTAGCCAGCGCTATCGCTATATCGAGTCTATCCAGACATCGGTACGCGGTCATCGTGGAAGATCAACGGATCGCATGATTCCAAGTGCGTTGCACACAGTGGCGATGGCCATCGCGAAGTTCACGCGATCGCCACTAACCCGACCTAGCGAATGCGAGACGCTTTTGCGTGTGTATATACACGACCTCGTGGCACCTCCTTTATAATGGATGAATTGCACCGAGAAGTTGCTCGAGCACTAGTCGAACCACACGACCTGGTTTTTGAGAAGTTAGAATTTACTAAACGTGACTGGCAATCAAATTCGCGCACATATAATTTGGCGGCTGCGGTCTCAACAGTCGCCTATGTTTCATCGTCGCGAAAGTTTTCTGATCCCGGAACAGATATTTTTCGAAATACGTCGTACTGACTTGAATAAAAGGGTAGGAAATGAACGTGAATTGTACCTGAATATTTTACGAGTAACGGAATATAATTTTTTTTTTCTAATACATAAATCATCGGGAACCATTTTAATAAAAATAACAATGTGTAATTACTCATTCATACATTTATTAATTTTACATTTTAATGCAAATGTACTTTAATTAATAATAAAAATTAATCAATAATTTTTTTGCTTAACAACAAAAACTCCATTAGATTCTGCATTCAATTTTCATATTATTGAAAAGTCATTTCCGTACTTAAAATATAATAACAATAAGTAATAGACTTTATTATTTCTTCTATGTATTTCTTTTGCTGTTGTTTACTAATGTTTTTAAATGTTTCATTGTTATTTATGAATCAGTTTGTGGATTAATAATAGGTTTGAAACGAATTATCCAACAGGGCATTGCGTCTACAAAGCAAAATGTGAAAAATACCATCCGAGTATAGTGCTTTATCAGCGCCAGAATTTCATAAAGCTGATATTAAATAAAGCGTGCATGTTACAACGAGGATCACAAGGAAATTATTATTTAAAAAAGAGGCTTTTTCAGCTGGTATATTAAAGATTTTTTTCATACGTATTGTTTAATGAAATCCCTGATGGGGTGCTTTTGATGCCTTTATCATACGTCCGCTTGCATCAGTGCATTACGTAAAAATACACATTACAAAATGTCTCATTTATTCAAAGCAACTGGGGGAGAATTTTGTTCTCTGCTTTGTTGCAATTTATAAATTAAAGTAAAGAAGCCGTAAAGAAGAAAAATACTGGAATATTTTAGATTCAAATTCCATTTAATAATTTATATAGATTTATTTAAAAAGTGTTACAAAACGAAGTGACCGACATACATAAATGCGTATTGAATTCTTCATTACCATATTTCTCATTACAAATCTTATGGCAAAACCGTTCAAGTATCTGTGCTGATATACATCGTTTTGCATCGTGATCGGTATCTTTCGATGGAAAAACTACCGTCAAATCTTGCGCCGCAAAAGAGTGTGCGCTTTACAATAAAGTTGCAGATTCATATCACGCAGAATACATTACATGCATTCACCGCACGGCACGTTTTCATGTGCCACGAAGAGAAAATATCAATACACTCGATGTATCGGCTGCAAGCATCGCGTACGTGCGCGCTACCAACATTTCTAACTGATTTACACAAGAATCGTGCGATAAAAACGTTTGTTATAATTTCTTTTACCTTTCTTGTTCGTTATTAAAGAATTGCTCGTTATACGCAACGCTTGCATATCTTTTGAGAAATTATCGGCTCCGCTTAATAAAATATCTATAATATCAATACCATGCAATAATAGTGTGTGATATTTTATATTAATTACATATTTGATAAAAAACAAGAAAAAACAGTGGAAAAATCGTAAATTTATTTAATCTCTTTTATCTAATAAAGTTTCTGCGAAAATATATCTATAGGGTTAAAAGAGTACACATTTCTGGCACTGACGAAAACAGCAGTACATCTAACATATATTTTAATTTTTTTGGCCATTTTCTAAGGAAATTCGATAATTAAGACTAATTAAAAGATGATAAAAAATATTTCTTATGTATATAATCTTGATGATTTCCCAAAATACTTCGATATTTTCTAACATTTTCTTACTCTTGCAGTATCACTTTGTTGCGATGTCATAAAGTGCGAAGTACTCAACAATCACGAGAGTTATTACAGTCATGAGGGTTAAACAGGACGAGCCTCGCTCCGGTAGTATAATCTTAACTTGTGCGAAGAGGTTTAGTCTGTAATATATATCACTCGCATATCGCAAGTGCAAGTCAGTTAATCCGCATCCCGTGTGCGTTGGTCACGCCGCGACAATTAAAGGGGATCTTTTAATCGCGTGTGGTTTAGAACTGCTTAAAATGGAAATTTCGTCAGGCCGCGGGGTCGCGTGCTATCCCCTTCTCCTCCAGCTAATAGCGCTTTTATGAGCTCGTAAAGTAACGCTCGGAGCAACGATGAATTTCATTGTGGTCGCATACGCTCCCTGGCTGTTGTCCGTCTTAATTATATACCCCATATCATTCACTCGTTTAGTCTAATTCGTGGGATGCAATAGTTTATTTCACCGTCCGTTGACTCCTCGATGTATTTGGAACATAAAAATACCACGCAATATTCATCTTTTGATAATATGCATCTTTATATTTGTCGAAAATATGATTTCAAAAAGTGTCATTTTGTAAAATTCCTTTGTGACTGATGCATTAAGCTTTTGTCGTCAGAAATGAAATTCTACCATTTACCTTTTACTAATATGACAGAAAAAAGCTCGAATATATGTTCTTATCTACCAAAATAGAATTGTGAGATCGTTATTCCTATCTCCAAAGGTTATTTCGTACAGCGTTGCCCCTTTGTAAATACAAGCGTACGAACACGTAAAGCGATTATGGCGGTATATCCGTACGGAGTTGCACGGTTGATTGTCACATGTCGCGGATGACACGCGACGTTGGAAACGCGATATGAGCCTTGTAAACGTTCCGCACAGGCGGCAGGCGAATGCTTGACAGCCTCTCTCTCGGAAAACACCAGCAGATATTCTGCTTTGCGGCCGGGCTGTGCTTTTGCCGGCGGCTTGGCGAGAATGCGCCGTCAAGTAACATATATGCAGCTTCCCGGTTTGTAATTAGTCCGCGAGATATCTACGTCGGTCTGAGAGTGCGGCAGCGACATTGCGACATGCTAGGAACATGCATTTTATATATAAATGTGTGTATGTGTCGTGCACGCAACACATACAACTACACAATGTACGTACGTACGGCCGATATTTTCTGCTTATAAGTTCGGAGAAACGGTTGAAAGGCGAGAAAGCGTGTGTTAAAGACGCGGTACTCTTCCAAGATTTTCGAAAGTATACCTTTACAAGGAGAGTCTCAAATTCCACCTCTCATCCGTTCTATGAATAATGAGTCTGGAAAAAATATTCTAATGACATCATTACTTTTCTGGATAATGTATCATAGATATTAACAGTAGATATAATATCATTCTTGAATTTTTTGTAACAAGAAAGTCGAACATTTTCTCATTATTGCTTTTATTTATTTATTTAATTAGTAGCACGATAAATATTTTTTGATACCTTATTCTTCTTTATTTTTTTATTTATTCTATGTGAGCTACCATATTTCCCGTACTCGTCATTTTTACATTTTTATTCATTAAGTTACTAAAATTAGGTGTTTGGTGGTGATATAATTAAGACGTATACATTTAATATGTACAACATATTAGAATTATTATCCTTCTTTTCAAAGGCTTCAAATTAATTCCTCATTAAAGAAGACAGGAAAGTTGTGTCGTTTTCATACTCAAGTTTGCGCAAGATAACGTAGATAAGTTAGAAGTCTACGGAATATTTCGGACGTACTTTTTAAACGCGAAACTTCCTGTTACAAATCAAGATTTAAAAACTTGATATCTTTCTTCCTCATCAACAGTTGTTTCGGGGATAAAACTTCAGTTAATTTCTTGATATCGTTTGCTCGACAGGAACTCGAGACAATGCATTGTCCAGTGGGCTCCCTAGAGGCTTGCTTGTTATCATTCCTCTTTTCTTCCTGTGTTTTTTCATCAAACATTGATGTCCCACGATTGATTCCCGTCGGGAATTGAAAGAACTGTCTTTCCGCTAACGACAATCTGGAGAATGTTCGGATTCGATCTGTTATTCTCACAAACAAATAATGCAGTAATCGATCGATCATCGTCGTACACGGATAGTGCAGGGCAAATTTTCTTAAAGCGTTCTCGAACGGACAGGCAATCCAATAGACGTCGTTCGCGTATATTTCCTCCGAGCATCGATACGAGCGTTATAAGAACAAAAGACCGAGCGAATTTTCTCTCCGCTGAGTTTCTTAAAATCGTTTCATCGTTTAGGTATTGGCTATGCCGATTTTCTCGCAACTGAAGAGAACATAAACGCAGTGACAGACTTTCTACACGAGACGGACAATTTGCCAATAGCGAATGAAGTAACTCCGGAATTAATTAAATCGCGCGTCTGCCGTCTGTTCTTTCTTGGCTTGGCCATCGGAAGGAGGACTCGCTCCGAAGTTCGCGGAATACATCCGCAAACTCTTTGCTTTCAATTCGCCACATTTTGTTTCCGCGCGGAAACTTGTCCCTTTAATTACGGAAACGGGAAGGAGGAGGGTAGACTGAACGCAAAGTTCCCCGCAATTTCGAAGTCGCGGGAGCTCGGGCAAAGGTTCATCAGCTTGAGATTAATAGCCCATCTGTTTGTTTTACTTCGCCAACCCGCTCAAGTACGATAAAGTTCTTCCGTGATTAATCGTGCCCGAGTCCGCGAATTTAAAACCCCCGAAGCGCCTCGTCGACGACATTCCGGTTGTTTCAATGGTACTGAAGGGCGTACGGCATTAACGTAGTCTTAACGAATTTTCCACGGGGGAAGATAACGAATTCAAGGCTTGTTCGGAGAACCCAGTTGGCCCTTAAGTCTTCGAAGGATACTTAGAAGTTTCCGGCGCGCGAAACGAGGAGTTTGCCCTATTTGCAATAGCATTTTGATTCTCGTGCAGGTTCATCTACGAAGAACAAACATTGAGAATGTACAAGTTCTTATAGACGATAGCAATTCGTACTTTCACGGTTCATCAGGATTTACACAAAACTATCTTTATATTCTTATTTCAACGCTGCATGTAAGAGAACTAAAATTCAAAATTATATACCTGTAGCATTAAAATAAGCAAGGAGAATGTTGAGAGAAATAAATTTATCAAATAAAGTTTAACATAAAACGCAGACTAGATTAATTTAATTAAAAAATAGTAGTTATAATGATTGTATAATGGGTGTTATTTAACGGATTACATTTAATGATTTTCACTGAAGTATAATGTTATTTTCAACTACGAAACTTTGGACTGCGAATATAAGGAAAAAAGTGTAGAAGGTGGAAATAAATGAAGACAGCGATGTTATTTACCGCTAAGATGAAACAATAAATATCTATCATGGTTGGGAACTAGCGAAGTAAAAAACCGCACCAACTGCGCCCCTGTTGCGTCCGATAGTTTGTTGCCATTTTCCTCTTTGTTTACCCCTCTCGTAATATGTTACGTCGATTCAAGTTTGCGTTATTTTCCATGCTATATTTACCGTTTTTTTTTGAAAATATTTTCCTCGTACATGGAGTATTAAGGAATAAGAATTCTAACAAGATTTTTAAATCTCTAATTTTTTCACAAATTAATATATAAATAATTATTTTACGTTTTAATTAATCTTTAATAAAGATTTTTTTATACGAATTTTTATTTGATGATGATCATCACTATTTCAAAATTAGCATCGAAGGATGTTAACTGCCATGAAATGTAATAATCTCCATTAAAACTTCATTATAAAAATATATAATTATTTATAATTGTATATCATTATAAGAAAATTGTATTATGTAATTTAACATTAAATAATTTTCTTACAAAAGGCTTTTTGATTACTCTATCTAGTCATGTGTTTCAAAGTAGAGCAATTAATTTTAATAGTTATTAGATATATAGTTATAAAAGCCACGCTATGAATTCCTCACTCCTTCTCTTTTTGATGTGATAAACCAGCGTGATTCTCTCGCATTAGGAACTTCCTGAGGAAGCTCTCGGCCTTTTCGCTCCGATTTTCGTGCAACTCGGGGCGGGATTAAATCTTACACGCCATCGCATCGCGCCGATTACGCGTGGCTGGATACGTTAATTCTCGGCAAAAATTGCACGCAGATGCGGCATCGTATTCAAGCGCTGGTGAAAGTAAAGACGGTCATAAACAAGAGATTATCCGTCGCCGTATAAATCCCTCCGATATCCTTCCCTTCATCTTATTACGCGTTTTCATGCTGATCCTACCGTGCACTTCCATCTTTCTATCTTATCGAATCTAATCGCGGGATATAGGGAAAACGAGCATCCATGTTTCCCTAATCTATTAAAGTACATCCCTCCGCCGAGTTTTAGCTTCCCCACTATCGTTTCTCCCCGCCGCGCGCCGCTCCTGTGTCAGCCACTTTGCTCACGCGAGGTCATCCAACAACTTCATCGACTCACGGCTGGCGCGATACACAAGTTGTATCTTGTTTACGGCATCATTGCGAATCGCATGATATACTCCGGCTTATTTGCCCAGGCGCCGGTCATTACCAATTTCCATATCCGCCATTCCATGAGGTCGGTATGATAATGTTAGCGAGGCGAGAGAATTCCACTCGTAAGAAACAATTTTATGCGAGTTTTACGCGTTTACACGTTGAATCGTTTTGAACAGGAAATTGGTGCTTAAGTTGGAAAAGAGTTTCGCAGTAGTACCGTTCAATTATCGTTTAGCACACTCAGCTAAAAACAGCGCTCCATGTACACACGATGCTTGTATAACGATTGCGCTGGGCTCGTCATAGGCCAGTAATATCCGCTGCAAAATTGTGTTTTACGTGACTAGCTGGCGTGAATTGCTTGCTCTTTATAAGCAGCGATATCTTTCTTTTCTGATGGTTGCCTGCTAACATGAAGGTGTACTTATCTTTGCGTATTCATATTTAATTTTCACGTTAAACCCATTTACTGATTCTCGTTACAGCGATATTCAATTTTTAATTTTATTCGGAAAACTTCTAAAGACCAACTTTTTTCTTATCCATTTGATTCACTTAATTTTTTTTATATTTATAAAAATAATATCTAAATGTAGTTAAATCTTTTTTTTTATTAAAATAACAGATTTGAACACAGATCTTATAAATTTTTATAAAAAGCTTGACATTTGCGGGGCTAAAGATTTTACTGAGTAAACATGACATTTTTAAGAAATCTGTATCGCGCAATTGTAGAAAACAGGGCAAGCAAATACAGATTCAAGATGCGTAATTCCAACGATTCCGGCTACGTAATTAGCGAGAAGAAATTTCACACTCCATGTATCTAGTTTATGTAAGAGATTCGGGATACTGTTTACCGCAAGATAATATGCACGCAATTGCAACAAATGATAATTATAAGAGAGCTAATAATTGCGTAACTTAGTCTGCGTCGCCGCGCTGCGTTGAGGCAGTCACGTAATTTCGGGCGCCGCCTAGATTGTGCCGAGGTACGTATAAACACGTCATTCTGAATTTCGTATATCTAGCGCGCGAAATGGCGGGTTACACCACAGGCAAGTACAAATTTAATTAGCTCGCAAGAAGCGATGAAAGCGCGACCAGCGTATAAAGCTTAATTACATTGAAACCGTGTTCTTCACGCTTTGCTTTGCACGTACTGGTACACGTGGAGTGAGAGAGATTCGAATATTTTAAATTGAATTCGCCCTTTAAAATGTTACATGATGCAAGCGAGTGTGTCATGTTAATCGCACGGAGCACGTCGCGCGAATTATTATATCGAATATTCTGCAAGTGGTCGCACAGGGACGTCCTTATCCTGATCAATTTGGCAAAGACGTACATATATAGACACACTTGTTGTAATTTATTAACTTCTAAATTATGTCTTTTGGGAAATTCGACCAAGTAGATTCACATCGATCTCTTTATATGAAAGTACATGTCAGGAAAGTTAATGAAAAGTAATTTATGGAAATTGCTATGTAAATCGATACATCAAAACTTAAAAAAAATTATTGTTTTGTAGTGCAAATTTACTAAAACTATTATTGCATGTTTGTAATACGCAAATGTGGGTAAAGTCAAACAAATTAAGTTTATTATGTTCATACATAATTTGCTGTGTTTATTCAGTCTTTTAAATCGAAATGAAAGCTTTTGTTACATTCATCGTCGAACTGATACAAGTCGCAGAATACAATTGATACGAATTAAAAGTTCACATTAATTTTTATTGAGAGAACTTATTAGTCGTTTGAAGAGCATTAAGTATTTCATTTTGTACACCAGGTTTGTTGGCTTAATGAAATACCAGTAATGCGTGAACTTATTAACAGTTTGCGATTTATTATTCATGATGCATCTATATGCGGATCTATAAATCATTCGCGCGTTCTATAGCTGCAGAACCGGCGGGATATATCACGGAAGCACGCAATTATGGTAAAAATAGAGCTTGCGATATTGCCTTATATAAAATACATTGCGCGAATCCACAGCTAATACTCGGTTTGCACTTCCGCAGTTAAACGCCTATCTTTATTGCTTTATCGGGTTTTAGCTTTAATCTCCCGTACGTACATATGCCGCGTAACCGGCAGTATATGTATACACACACACTATATATATACACATATACCACAAAAGTTACATCAATCTATTAATGTTTTCCTTTGCTATCCGCACCGATGGCCCTCGCGCGATAACGCGACGTTTTCTATAACAACTGAGAAGATTTATCTGTCAGGATTATTTAGGGATACTTATCGCAAGGGAGATCTGACACGGGCAGGTAATGAAGCCGTCGATGGTAGCAGTGCGAACATGATGTCGATGCAAGGAAACCGCACAAAAACCGCGACGAGGTCGGACGAAAGAGAGAAAAAGAGAGAGAGGGGGGAGGAGAGATTAAGGTAATCCCGCCTAACTGATGACGGTCGTTTCAAAGGTTTCAACAGATTAATTGGAAGATCGATCGACACTCACGTTTCTTATTGTGACAAAAAAAGAACGCTGTGCGTCGTAGCAACGTTGACGGGGATACGACATAACGTTGCTTCTTGAAAAGCATCAGAGCATTATCGTACCGCCGAAGCGCGGATTTGCATAATTTCTGTTTTGCGGCTTCCCAATTTTTATCGCTCTTCGGCTTTCGTCGTCACCCACCAACGTGGTGAAATAAATTCTTATTACGACGCTTTTATACATAATACAATAATATATATTTATCGCATCTTTTTAAACATTTAAAGAGATCGTATTAGCTGAATACCGCTTGTACGGATATCGATAACATTTATGAAGCATATTTCGAGGACTATCGTATACAATACAGTTGCTTCGAATTGTGTAAAATATCTCCTGGGATTATAGCATACAAGCATTGTACGCGAGTAGCATGTGTATGTCATTCGTGCGATAATTGTCTTCTACGGAATCGAGAGGGAAAGACGGAGAAAGCAATTTACTAAGCAGAGAGAGAGAGAGAGAGAGAGAGAAAGAGAGCGTATTGTGAGCTAATGACAGTGCCGTGCTATTGTGGCAGCGGTGTAAGCGTCAGAACGTGATTTATGGCTAATAATACCACGTTACTTGGACGTTTCGTTGGGAAAAAAGAGGGTAGATAAAACGCGCCAATGCAAGATCTGTTATAATCCTTGTCGTCGCGGCCTAATCGATTCGCGTTTAATGTCTGACTAATTTCGCTCTCTATCACTTTCACAGATAGTCGTCCAATTTAGGAGAGACTGATGTATCGATAAGTACACATCATTGGATTTATAATGTTGTTTTTAATACCGATAAGATAAAAAATATGCTAAAATATAATATAGTAAAATAAAATAAAAACATAGTAAAATTATAATAAGTAAAAAAGAGAGTCTAAAGATGATTAGGTTGATTATCATAAAATAAATTGCAGATAAACCTATATTTAAAATAAATATATTCAAATTAATTATTTATAGTTTATATGTATTATACAGATTGTGCGTATTATTACTTTACATAATAATAAATGTACATAATAGAATGAATATATAAGTACTGTTATTAAATCATCTTCAGTCATGAATAATATTAGAAAGAAACAAGCCAAATCTTAATCCTATCAGTACCGTTATCACAACAATGAATGATAAAGAGGCGAAGGAGAAAGTATATTCATCTTCGCGGTGATTTGATTTAAGTGTTAGCCGTCAAATATTTACGGTAGCTTCGCATTCGCCATCTCCTCGCACAATTGTTTTTCCACAGGCTGATGTTCTTGAAGTACATCGTCTTCAGAACCTCGTTCCACGCTCCGAATATTCGCGCTTCACTTAAATTATTCAGAGGGCGAGAGAATTGCGGGGCGCACCTGCACGCGTTTAAGACAGCGGAAAAAGGGCGCGCGAGTCGTTTAACCCGAAATCAGCTTAGCGCGTTCTCTCGCGTTTCCACGTTTCCGCGCTCCCTTGTCGTTCATCTCTCTTCCTGGATAAATTTTATTATACATACGCTCGCTACAAAATCGGCGCCGCGCGTCGTCCCGTTCTCTTCCTCGTCTTCTTTCCGCTCGTCTCTTTCGTCGCAAGACGGTGATTAGAGCAGCTTCCGGTGTAATCTTTCATATCAGCATACGAACGAGGAAACGAGAGCGAACTGTCGGTGAGAGCCGCGCGACTGCTACGATAGTTTGCCTCTCGTTCGACTTGCTCCATTTGGTACTCTGTTCGTACCACGCGCATGCATTATTCCCGACGTTGTTTAAAATTTCGACGGCGAAGCGCGCGCGAGACTGAGGCACGAAACTCCACAAATCCTCATCACTATCGCACACGCACCGAAAGTAATTTAGGAATGGTGCATTAAATTTTAAGCAGCAGTAAATGCAAGCGCTCGATTACCGTTCCGATTTTATGCCGATCGCGACATCAGTAATTTATTATCGCAGTTTCAGAAATGATGAATTTTTTTAATTGCATTTTTAATTCCTTTGTAATTTTAATTTTTATCTGTCGTAAAAATTAAAAAAGGATCCGATGTTTTTTTATATTGTAGACTGTAATGTAATTATAGATGCAATAGTAATAGTCTTTTATCTCGTGATGTATAGAATCTTATTTTTTTAAATAATAATCTTGTAGCCATGGAACATATTGCTCGTTTAAAACGCGAAAAAAAAACGCATGAGAAAGCGAAATAACCAGAAAGCAGTTGTCGTAACCTCGAGCCACTCTAATTTAGATCGAGCAAATTATACACTGGTACATTCATATTTCGCGACGTAAAAACGCGGCGGTGAAGAGCGTTAATTTCGAGAGTTACGCGCTGATTTCTGAGTGTGTTGAGATAAAAATGTAGCGGGCCGGCGAAAATGTAATTAACGTAGTTACGACAACGTCGCGATACGAAGTGCAATCGTCGTCGGTCTGCGTAGTAGATCGCGCGAGAAAATAATGAGTCGCGAATACGCGACTCGGCGACTCGAGCGATAGGAGAACGGGGGAAAAATGGAATATATAGGAAGCGACGATAAAACCTGCTAATAGCAATATCCAGATTGTTAGCCAGCGACGAGGAAAGAGACGGAATAACTGGAGGATTCCGCGATTAAACTACGTGGAGCATGAAAATCATTCTATCTCTTTATTGCACGAGAAATGTAACGCGTGCGTGATAAAGTGTATATATATATATATATATATATATCGGCTCAACATTGGGATGTATGACGTAAATAGCGCACCGTGTTGATTTACTATTTAACGTTGGCGGTGGTGATAACATTAATTATCATTATCCTCATTCCGAGAGGAATATAACGGGCGGGGTATTTGATATATGTCGCGGTTCAATAGCTCCTGAATAGGGACAGTTGAAGTTGATTATCCACAATCTACTACTCTTGCGAGAATTGGAGCGCGTATTCCCGTAGAACGTGGATAATATTTCATTCGACCTATTTTGCAATTCCCAAGGTTCTTAAACGAAGCGAAGCGCGTTCAGTCAGACGACGCGCATTCTCCCAACATATGTTTGACGTTTCTGAATAACGTAGCGGCTGTCCTCCAAAGTTCTCCATTGCAAGCGCTGTTGGAGTTTGATTTGGTTGATTCGATCGAACGCGAGGCATGTATTATATACATGCATATCTCTCATCGAACGAAAAAGAAACGTTCAGCTTTTCTCGGGGGTAACATCTAAAGTACTGATCGCACCTCGGTCGATGAATTTCCATTTAAAAGATCTCAATCAACGATGTGTGCGGCCGCTCATTGAATACCTCCATTCAAGTGCCACGTACGCCGCTCGTGCCGAACAGTCTATTTGCATTTGGCTCTCACTTATCTTTTTGAATTCATTCCTACGTGCAGTCTTACTTGCTTCTTTCGCTTCGCATCGTCGATTGTTCTGCCGACGAGATCGCCGCATCAGGAAACATAGGAATAATATAGCTATCCTTGAGTCGTGCGCGAATTTATTCTACCTCACGTGTGTGAACTCATCGCAAGACACGTAAAATTCGACGCAACGAGTTTTATTGTATTTTGCTTATTTTCGTGTTTCTGTAAATATACGGTTTTATCGGACGATCCCTTTTCCACCTCGACCAAATGCTTCTGTAGCACGCCGATATTATATTATTTAGAACGTCGATCGTCGTAAAAAGGGGCCGTATCTGCTTTTCCATCTGTTCGCAGCCATAAAAATATCATCTGTATTAAGTCGCCAAGAATATCGGCGTTCACCACAGTTTTTGACAGTATTGAGCTTTTTTCTTTCGGGAGCTTTAATATATAATCTTTAAAGAAAAAAATCCTCTTAAAACGGCAGATGGATAGCAGATGAAAATTCTAATCTTTTTCCATTACTAAATTTTTTATCATTTTAAGCTTTCAACTTTATATCTTTTTATTTCTATTTCATCATTTTTCAAATCTCTTTATCTATGGACAAATAACGGAGGAACTTGTATCTCTCTGCTCACACACATAGATTCTCAGATTTGTTTTACTCAACTTTTTTTACTTCTTAGCATTAACCTGGAAAAGAAACAAGCGATGCATTTGGCGGCTTTATGCAGCATCTATGCACAACGTTTCATGGCTACAATAATTCACATATAAAAATTTATGACACTCTTTCGAAGAAATAGAGCGTATGTCTGTCAGTCGTATTGAATTTTAATAGAATTAATATATTTCGCTCAAATATAACTCCAATTTAGTTTTTAGTAATTCATATTTAGTTTTAACAACAGATGTTCTTCTCAAATTGACTCGAGCACGAAAGTACGCGTAAGATCAATATTCGTTATTTTTGTTGACTAGTCATCGTAGGATTGATGCGTCGTTAGATGTAAATGATATCAGACCAGGTCGAATAATCACGCACGGTACGTTGGGGAGTACCGGTTCGTCCGAGGCACGCGATTGCTTCCTCGGACGTCCTGTTAAATATTTAAATGCCAGCGCGGAAACAAGTCGCTTACTTCGGGGCGAGAGATTGTTTTAGACGAGAAAATTTATAAGATTTCCGATCTCGCCGTAAACTCGCGTGACTTCCTTTGCGCAATCTGGTCCTTTGGCGTGAGGTAAACGGAGGCGGAAGATGTCGCACATTCCATAAATCCTTTATCGATTACAGCTTTAGGCATGTGCATAATCGTTAATCTAACTCGCCTAAATAATGAACGTCTTGACAGGAAATAAAGTATAATACGGTTATTTGTCTGCAAGTAGCAACGTCGTAAGTAAAACGTGCATGTAGGAGCATGTAAAATGTAGCTTTCTACTCGACATTAAAACTAAGGCAGTTTTATGTATGAGAGAAGGAAAACATTTGTCTTCATGTTTCACAGTTACTTTCCTTGATTTCTATTTTGCAACAATGTATATTCGAATAATTAGAAGAATTTATATTATAATTAATACGATTATCTTCCCTTTTATACAATTTATATCATAATACATACATATGTATAATATACATTTGAATAAATAAATAAAACTAAAAATGTTTAAAGTTTAAAATTTGTTAATGCAAAAAAGTTGTTTATCTACTCATATTTATTTTACTAATTTTAAATTTAATATATATTATATATGTTTTAATAAATTATTTCTAAATAAAATAAATAAATAAAAGCATAATTATATTATATTGATTTTAGATGTTATAGCTTTACAAAATTCAGTCAAATAGAGTTCCAAAATATTTCTCGTTTGTTGGGAAAAACATGTTCGCGGTACTTGCTTTGAAAATTTTAACATATATGTCGGTTGGAAACATATGGCGTTCGTGGTTGGGTTACGAATGGCCAAATCACAACCTGCGAGAAGCGTAATGTATCGTGGAGTGTACCATGGCAAAAGAAAAGCACGAATGTCAAATAAACTACGTGAATTAGAGACTCCGTGAATTCGGGTCTCGCAAATCTAATATAGATTTAGTACTGATTATTGTGAAATTATCGACACAATTCTTATCACATGAAATATTAAGCGTTTGTAAAACATCAATCAAAAGATTATCGATTATATTATTTGTTTCTATTATTATTCTAGTATTATTTTTTAATAATTTTTGTAACTTTAAATAGTATGTTACATATTTCTAAAAATTTTCCAAAGATAATAATTATTTCTATAAATATTTGTGGCAGTGAAAATAAAGAAATCTTTCTCCAAATTATTTTTGACAAGAAAAATTTTAATATGTACAATATTAACTTGTTAACAATATTAACTTGTTTTTTTTTATAATTATCATAAACACAAAATAGTCTCAAGTGCCGTGAAAAGTTATAGAAAATTGGAAATAATTTCTATTTATGTAATGCAGAGTTAATATACTTTCTTTTTCTTAGAAATATTTTTTATTTAAAAACATATTCGTAGTTTTAATATGAAACCCGAAAGGTAACACTGTCATAAACATATACAGTTTTTTTTAGATATTTGTATAAATATTCTATACGTAATCTGGCCGTGAATACGAGAATCAATACTTGAACAAAAGATACAATTTATATCAGTTTTATGTCAAGATATTTCTTATCAAAATACAGAAAGTGTCTGTTACAAGATTCGATAGCTGGAATAACGAATGAATATGCGCGGTAATTTTCGGTTTCTATTTCGGTATTCGAGATACGATCGATATTGTCTTTTCGATCAATAATCTTGTGTCCTTTTGTTAAATATAAGAGGATCCCTAGTCAGCAATTATACGTGAATCATCTCGGAATATTCCTACTTTGATGATCCCAGGAGAATACGCCAAATCGCGATACGAATACTATTCGGGCAGATATTTATCGGACAAGATCCTCCGCTTTTCTCGGCGAAATATTATAACGCTCTTTCAATTATTGTATTGTTTCGGGAATTCGTCGAATACTTTTGGTGTTTTATTCTCCGTATATCTTCGCATGATCGTGAATCTATATTTTAAAGAACCTTGTTTCTTTAAAATATTTGTTTCATTAAAAGAATATTTGTTTCATTGATTCCTAGTGGAAATGCTTAACATCTTCCATTTGATTTTTTACATAATTTTACTTTTTCTCAATTTTTAAACATCTACGTTCCATTTGGTTCTATTCGTTTTTGGACTTTTATATAGCTTTTCCTATTTTTTATTCTTTATATGCTAATTACGTGTGCGTTCTATAAAAGAAAAAGAAAAGAAAAACATTATCGTTAGGAAAATTGAATGAGGAAAGGAATAGAGAAATCGACAAGAACTTGAACAGAAGAATGTTATTCGCGTCCCTATCGATCTCGTACCGTTCAACAAAAATACGTTCCATTCACACGCCATGGAACGTTAAGAAAAACTTGCACGTACCTCGCAGAAAAAAACCTAGCACTTTTTATTCGATGAAACTAGTTAATACCACGTTAGAGGCATCTTGTGCGTAGTTTTGGAACACGTTCCAGTACTCTCGTCCTCCCTTTTAGCCGTAATTCCCTTTTTTTCCTTTCTCAAAGACGCATATGGTCGCGCAAAGTGAATATGCTAAGAATATTGAAATAGAGAACTTAAAAGAGAAAATTATCTTTTATATAAATAGAATAGAAGAGAAAGTCTTTGCAAAAAAAAATACTTTGCAAAAGTGCGATAGAAATATTCCTTTTAACATAATTTTTCCAGCCTAAACTTTAGTTGCTATATTATTTATTTTAAACAAATTTGCCTGCTTTATATTTACATTCGCATTTTATGAACTGCCAGCATTACTTAAGTAGGAATGCCGTTAGTTTATTTCACGCGTAAAATGGAGTTGAAATTTTCTGTTGACGTGGCGGTCTATTTATATTAAATTCTTCAAGTTTGTTGGTATAATTTTTTATCGAAAAATGTGTTGGTTTGAAGTTGACGGCAACGTATGATGAATAAGTAAGAAGTATGAACCGTTGCTCGGTATGAAATTAATCAACAATATACAACGCATTTCATAACGTGCATTACTCAACAACTATTGCTATCCTTTAAATAACTTTCTAAATTTCATAATTGTTATTAAGTTTCGTAAACTGCATGAAGCGCTATAATTAAATATTTTGGAGAAGATTATTAAAACTGTGTATTTTTCTGCATCATTCCTATTGATCACTTTTCAGTTTCTTTATTAACAAATTTTGATTTTATTTGATCTAAAAATGAACAAACTATATGGCTTTAGTTCAAGGAAAAATATATGTCGAAACAATTAATTAAAGTCGTAAAAACGAATATTAAAAGAGACCGTTTATGTTTCTTTTGGATTTCAGTTTCGAAAGGGATTCCAGTTTCGTATGTCTGAGGGAAGGAGAGAGACACGATTCTTTTGTGATCATCATGAAGACATTCTGGATGGTGGTGGTCATCCTACTCGAGATACACTTGTATTTTACAGGTGAGTTTGGATTTTTATGGAAAGGTACAATTTTATTATACTATTATTATATGCGATATATGTCTTGAATTATTGAATAAACAAAAAAAAATTGAAAAGCTACAATTTGTTAATAAAAGTTTGATAAGACTATATTAATTTAAATTAAAAATATGGGACATTATATTTTTTAAATATAAAAGGCAAATATTCTTTTTATTCATTACTCGTAGAAAGTACGAGGAATAAGTCTTACAATTAATTTTGTAAAAAAAACGCTATTTATTATTTCTAAATTTTACATGTATAGTTGCGTACCAATAGCGCGCTTTTCTTTATTTAGAATTTTTCATCGGTTTCGGATATTACGTACTTAATTTCGTTGCGTCAGAGAAATGTAGACATTTTGAAGACTTTATAGGATTAGAGTTAGAAATTGTGGCGGAAAACGACATGCTCATTCGTATTTCTATCTCGTGCGTTTTTCTCTCGCAAATTGCGTGCTTAAGTAGCGACTCTCCTAGCCTAAATAATTTTGTTTCTAATTCTCCTCGGCGTCGTGCTCTTCTTCGTCGGTATTCTCTTCACGGCGGCATACAATTTTCAATGGTAATGATGCTGCCTGAAGAAACACAAGCGGCACGCCACACTCTTCCGTACTTGCGTTCAGGCGAGTTATTTTCGTGCCGGCAATGGAAAACACTTAATCCGGCTGACAAGCAATTTCCGGTTATCGTGTTGCTGTAAACTCGTGGCGTATTTTTCCCTCGTTAGTGTTGAACTTTTCGACGGATTCATCCATCGAAATTGCATCGGTCGTTTCATCGTATCCGATGTCCTTGGTTTAGAATTATCTCGATAATTCGCTTTTCGAGAACATCAAAGCTGTCGACATGGATGTACATGTATATTTTCAATAGACAAATTCACAGAACGCCTCATTTCCGAACGAGACGATGCGGTACTGAAAATTTAGGTCGTCGCCGTAACACCTCCGAAGCTTTAGATCTAATTGAAAGTTTAATTAAATGCACATCGGCCCCTATTACCGGGCCGTTTTACGATTCTCGATTCGGCAAACTTTCTGAAATTGTGCCAGATTAATCTTTCACTATGTACGTATACTAATCACTGGTAAATTCAATTTAGAAAATTGCACCAACCCATTTTACTTTGGTCTTTGCTTAAGTTAAAGACAACATTTAAGATTTAATATACCTATTCACGTATCAATTATTTTCTGCTTCATTGTGTATTTTCGAAAATACATCGTACCACAGCTTGTATAAATAGAAATTATCAAATGTGAAAAGTATTCAGAGTCATTCATTGTATCGAGAGATATTATCATATTTAAATATTTTCATAGAGGAAGAGAATTATGCATGGATAATTCTAGATGTTTCATATGGAAAAAGAATTTCGTAAAAATAGTAAAATCGAGTAAATGTTGAATAACCTTAGACTCAATTAGTCGGTAAAATAAAAAAAAATGATAATACAATAATACTTTAATAAGATTTAAATATTTTCATTATGAAGTGTTAACTTTGTATTGTACTATTAATTACTAATTTTCGTTTATAAATTATGCGCTTTACTTATAAGAAAAAAGTTTTAATGTAAGAATATTAACTTTCAATTGTATTATATTTTTCTTCAATTTTACATATTACTAAATATCACATGATATGAAAATCTCTATAATTTTTTTTCACAAAGTAGGAATATCTACTTTAACAATCCCTCAGGGTGTCGTTCGTTTAACGGACCTTTTCTTTTTTTATTAATTTTACTCGTGGAGAATTCAAGTATTTTTCCCGCGGGAATTTCTGGCAAATAATCACTTTGAAATACTGCATGCTGGCGGTGACAACAATATTAATTCATTTCGACAAGAAAATTCAAGTGAGATGCACGCTGCTCTGATCAACATCAAGAGACTGACCAACATCAAGTAACAGTTTTTTGTATTATTAATAATAAATGCAGAATACGCACAAATATACTTATTCGCTATTTCCGTGCTATCAATCGAGCCATCCGATCGAGCTTTTTCCAATTTGCAAAAGATGCTGAATTCATCATTCATTACATTACGTAAATTAATGGAAATAAGTATTAATGAAATATAAATTTTCTATGTTTCTTCTCTAAAAAGAAGGATCTAAAGATAATAAAAAGAGTATAAAGGGGGAAACACACACACACACACACACACACACACACGCACACGCGCACACGCACACACACACGCACACGCACACACACACACACGCGCGCGCACACGCGCACACGCGCACACGCACACACACACACACCACATATTTTGCTTTATCTTTTTAGCCCGTAGTTGTACATATAATATAAAAATTTAAAAAAAATATATAATATAATATTAATGTAATAAATATTCTCTAATAAATTGAACTGCATCGTGATTAATTAGTATCTAAAAATCTAAAAGTCAAGTTATAAGAGCTACAGTCGTTTATAAATTGTATAAATGTGTATAAATGTAAAGCTGAAATTTTGTTATGATGCAATTAGCGAAATAGAATCTTTTGAACGTGTAAATTATTGCTATGAGAAATTGAGAAATAATGTGATGTATAATATGATGACATTGCATAATTGGATTGATAGGTCTTATTTATAATAATACGGCGTAAAAGAGATAATTGAGTTATTAATATTAATGAACCACCTCTTCAATTAGAGTATATTATTAAAGTAAAGCGTACATAAATATTCAAACTACCGAATTAAAATAAAATTTAATCTAAAGATTATATATATA